>CAVNYN010220180.1:0-10357 GCA_963692815.1 Nyctanthes arbor-tristis
ACTATGTTTCAATAAGACTTATTATTATTATTTTTTTAAAAGACTTTATTTATCAATATGTATTTGTGCTAAAATACAAATTGTAATTGCACTTACAAAGAAATTATATAAATTCAAGTTTTTAATACTTTCAAGAAAGATCGAGATAATTGCATCCTCGTATATACTTTCATCAAAACTATCTTTAATTGCTTCTACAATCTGAAAAGGGTTAATTTTCGATATCGTCCCCAACCTTTCATTATTTCCCACAAAAGGTCCTTTTTTACGGTTTCTGTTAACTTTTCCGTTAACTCCTTGATCAAATTACCATTATACCTTCATCTTTTTTTAAATTAAAAACAAAAAGTTTTAAAATATAAAAAATATATAAAAATAAAAAAAAGAAAAAGGAAATGGAGGGGGAGGATTCGCCCCCTTTTTCTAACTGCCAGAAATAGCAGCAATTTTCTATCATTTCCACTAGCAAACGGCTGCAAGAAACGGCTGCCAAAGGAGGGAGACTCCCTCCACCCCCTATGAATAGCAGCTCACAGGGAGCCCCCTCGGGCCCCCATTTGGCTACCGTTTCTGGAGATCGGAAGAGCGTCGTGTAGGAATCTCCCCTGCGTTGCTGCTGGAAATGGTAATTCGGTTAAAACCTTTTGATTTTAGTTTAAAAAAGACAGGGGTATAATGGTAGTTCGGTTAAGAAGTTAACCAAGAAATTGACTAAACCGTCAAAAAGGAGCTTTTCTGCTAATTAATAAAAAGTTGACGACTCAGGGGTTGAATAAAAAAATTAAGGATCTAACTGATACTAACTTCAAGGGGTCCGGATGATATGTGAAATTAACCTATCTGAAATATGAAAATAGAAAGAAAACTGAGTAATAATAATTAATTCCGGCTATATAAGATAAAAATAATAATGAAAATTAACATTACATATTTCTTATTCAGTTAGAGGGAGATTAATAATTATAATTAATCATAACATCAGTAATAGAGTGAGAATATGAGTATATATTTTGAGTAACAAAACGGGCCTATATACTCGATGCTAGGGACCGATTTCACGATTTTTATATACCAAAAAGTAAAGCCTACTTTGTACAATTCTTACAAAATTATTTATACAAAATAACGTCTAGTTGATTTTTAAGTGATGTGCGATGAGTGAGAAAACAATATCCTAATAAGTGTAGTGTGTAAGAAAATTGTGTTAAGTTTTTCATACAACTGTAGCAAAACTCATAACAAAAGATGCTTGGCATTGTATGTTATTGCTTTAAAATAGAATTCACGAAGCATTTTTAAAGTTTCGCATTAATCTTGGTTCGTGAAAACACCATTACATAACATAACCAATTACCAAAAGATAACTTCTTTCTAAAGGGTAATCTATAGATACACTTCTAATATAGGGTGACAAGACTTACATTTGAGTTTTTTTCACCCTCTACTAATGCAAATGGTGCACGCAATCAATTAGTGGTTGTCAAATGTCCAATTATGGAGTGGATTTTAAATTGACAATAAGAAAAAGGTCAAATTAGCAAACATATATATAACCAGTAACTACATATCTCTTGTAAGCACAGATTAAAGTTAAATGTCATGATAATAGAACGTACACATACCATCATATAATTATTAAAATTATATCTGTACAATAAATTAATAATCAATAAACCAATCAATATAAAATTGGTCAAACTAACACAAACTTATAAATTTTGATGGGACTCGAATTTGAGTAATTCTAAGGGAAATTATGAATAAGTGACATGTCTTAACTTGTCATTTTGGATTGATTGTATTATAAATGCAAGTAGTATATTTCATAGCTTACAAACAGCTAAACATGTCACTTAGCTATTCATGTCAGATAAAAATATCTTTCTATAATTATTGGTCAAATATAAGGTCTCAAATTTTCTAGTTGGTAGTTGAGACAAGGCCTTATTAGCCGATGTAATTTAGTACTATATATACAATTATTACATATAACAAGCTCGTAATTACTATCGTGAATAAATTTGCACTTCAACAGCCAAGCCCACAATTAAGCTTGAATTTTATTTGCAAAAACTCATAGGGTTAATTTCACAAATCGTCCTTAACCTTTGAGTTAAGAATCGGTTTTGTCCTCAATCTTTTTTTCTCACTTTTGTCCCTACCCTTTGAATAAATGCTCGCAATTCGTCCATTTTGCTACTATTCACTCAACTTTCATAAAAATGACAGTTATACCTTTACCTTTTTAATTTTAAAAGGGTAATTTACAGCTAACTTCTCCAACCTTTCAATTTTATTGAGATTAAATCCTCAACCTTTAATTTTCCTCCTAGGGGGCCTCAGCTTTTCAAAATCATTACACCTAAGGTCCCTTGGACGGAAACCGTGTATTCTACAGTTAATTTTGGGAGTATTTTGATAAAATATAAAAAAATAATTATTTATTTTAGTGTTTAAAAAAATTAAGAAAATGGGGAAGTCTCCTTCCCTTTGTTGCCGGAAATGGCAATACATTTCCAGCAACAAATGAGGGGAGGCTCTCCCTCATCGTGGCTGCCATTCAGTGGGGAGTTTCCCCCTGTGTTGCCAAAAATGGTAGCCACCTCTGGCAGCCATTTCTGTCAGCAAAGGAAGGAGACCCCCTATTTTGGTTGCCAGAACCCCTTTTTGCTGACGATTTCCGACAGCCTTTTGGGAGGAGTTTCCCTTCTATGCTGCCGTAAATGCCCAAACGCTGTCGGTAGCCTTTAGGAGGGGAGTCTGCTCCCTGTGCTATCAGAAATGGCAGCAACTTTTGGCTGCCATTAAAGAGACTCCCCCTAAAGGCTGCCATTCTGGTAGCCAAAATGGGAGGAGTCAGATCCCCCCATTTGCTGCCAGAAATGGCAGCCATCTTTGGTGTCATTTCTGGCAGCAGGGTGAGAGACTCCCTCCTTAAAGGCTGCCATTCCAACAGCCAAAATTAGCACTACAAGAAACAGGAGTTATAGTAGCGATATTTTGCGACGACGTCAGATCGCGTTCCTATAGCGTTGGCTACAGTGGCGATTTTAAGTCGCCGCAGTAATCATCACCCTGTACCGGCGACATTATAATGTTGTCGCTGTAGGATGTATCTATAAGGACGACAAGTGATGTCGCCACTGTATATTGGTATTTATAGTGGCGATGTGTAAAAGTTGTCGCTATATTTCTTGATCTAAAACGACCACCCATAAATGTCGTCTTTATATGATTGGAGGGAAAATTTTCCACCTTTGTTCTTGTATTTGGCAACGGAAAATTGTTGTTATAAGGAAGATATTCGTCACTATAGTTATAATAATCTATATAATATATATTATAAAAGTAAGGTAATAACTAAATGTCAAGTTAGTCCAGTTGGTGAAGTACTATGTCTTTGCATTCAAGGTGGTGAGATCGGAAGACTCCTCACATGGGCAAACAATATTTAACTAAATATAGATGGAAAAGGATCGGGCTATGAGGCTAGGGCGGGGTGGGTCAGGTCGGGTTAAAAATTTTTTAAATGACCAAAACCCATCGATTATGCGTTTTTAATGACCAAAACCCATCGATCATACAGCCGAGAGCATCGCCGCTATTGGGTGGCTCCTAGATTGAGGCGATAGAAGTTGCCGCTATGGATCTACTACCACGGGTTTTTAGCAGTGACATTCGGGGCCACTTTGTCGCTGCTATCACATATTTGCGGCGACATATACACATTTTACAGCGACGTGAGTCACGACTATTGGACTATTTCTTGTAGTGTAGGGGGGAGTCTCCCCCAAGGCTACTGGAAATGGCCTTGGGGGGACCTTATTTTACCAAAATAAATAGTTATTTTTTTTGTATTTTACAAAAATACACCCAAAATTAATGATAGAATAGACGATTTCTGTCCAAGAGACCTTAGGTGTAATAATTTTGAAAGGTTGAGTACCCAAATGGAAAATTAAAGGTTAGGGATGTAATTTTAACAAAATTTATAGTTGTAAATTACCCATTTTAAAAATAAAACATCTAAGAATATTAAAGATAACTTTTAAAAAAAAGAAAACACCCACCCACCCCACTCCACCACACCACACCACACCACACCACACAAATTACAGCCAGAAACGACAGCCGGTCAAAATTGGGAGATGGGTGAATCCCCCTATTTCTCGCCATTTCCGGTGGCAAATGGAGGGATTCACGCCAACAAAAAAAGTTGTCAGAATTTCTGGCAGTGTTTTTGCTGCTGTTTCTGGCAGTATTTTGAGGGAAATATGGTGAATCCCCCTATTTTTACTGCCGTTCTACTGGAAACGCTGCCAGATATGACACTAATCTACTACCATTTCTGGCAGCTTTTTTTTTAGGGGGTGAATGGCAGGAAATGGGGGGAGGGGGGATTCACCCCCTATTTTGGCCGATTTTGCTTCGTTTTCGGCGGTAATTTGAAAGGTGGGGAGGGGTGTTTTCTTTTTTTAATTATTATTTTTAATATTTTTAATGTTTTATTTTTAAAATTAAAAAGCTAAAGGGTATAATCGTCATTCTCTATGGAAAGTTGAGTGAATAGTGGCAAAAGGGAACGAATTGCACGCATTCACTCAAAGGTTGGGGACACAAGTGAGAGAAAAAATGACAGGGGACGAAACTGGTTCTTACCTCAAAGGTTGATGACGATTTGTGAAATTAACCCAAACTCATATTACAAAAGTGAATTTTTTCGTTGCTAGCTGGTGGTACCTTAATTAACCGTTGATATTTTGAACACATGCAATATACACATCATTACATGTTACTATTATAAAAAATACTTTCAAGAAAAGGGGTAACATGCCCGTTGGAATATCAATTTTTTTTAGTTGAAATGTGGCAGCCACAGTGACGTAGTAGAAATGATAGAAAACAAGAAGATATATCGATATGAAGCGAACTTAGTTGTCTCCAAATTCCAACTTATTGGGCTAAGTTTTTGAATTGTTATTCGATTACTTTGTACTTTAGCGGTTAAACCGAATACAATTTAAAAGAAAATCAAAATTAGATGCCAATTTAGAGTCTTATGCCTCTTGAGTTTTGTGGCGCAACCACAGAAGTGTATGCAGTACTACAAAAGGCGTAAGCCTCTAAGCAAGTTTGCCTCAAACTAGCGCCTCAAGACACCAAACAACTACCTCAAGCTAAGATGGGCATTGAGGCGAGCCTTCGCCTCGTCTTTTTAAACCATGGTTTAAAGAATATATATTATATGCAAAGATGGATGGTTTGATGTGATATTTCTCCCAACTTCACTTTCAATTTATAATTTCTCGACTTATAGGAAAGAGCATTCTAAACAAGCTCTATACATCCGAAGTTCCCATCAACCACCCCCAAATTGTCATCGCAAGGTGGAATGGGGTATAAATCTGTATTCGGTTGTAACAAAGCTACTAATAGGTACTGGAATAAATCATTGTCTCTACAAATTAAGAGGTAAAAGCTTTCTATTTTAAATAATAATTCTTTATTATTTTTAATCTGATTTCAGGTTACTCACTTTGTCAAACGCAAAACGTAAATGGAATTTTAGAATATATATTTAGCTCGAGATGACTAAATATTCTAAAATCATGCACGAAGAAGGAATATTCTTTAAAACTCTGTCAAGGGGAAAAAACACTTGCAAAAAGAGTGTGTCATCTATATGAAAAGGAATGTCACTACTAGAAAATGTGCGATTGGCAACGGCAATTTTCGTTGCTAAACGAGCCAATTCCGTGTCTAAAGCTTGTTAGTAATGGAAAAGTTTTGATATTAAAACAATCACTAATTCCATCGTGGCTAATTTAGAAACAGAATAAAAATTCCGTTACCAATTAGCAACGGAACTTTCTGTTACTAATTAATAACGTAAAAATCTTCTAATACTAATTAGTAACATGTTAGACCGTTACTAAATTATCAACAGATAAAAGAGTTGCTAATTCCATTACTAATTGTAGACTAGAATTTATAAAATAATTTTTTTTCTATAACCCGACCCGACCCGACCCGACCCGTGAAGGCCCAATCCCCCGACACACGAGAATTAATTTCCTTTATGCTACAATGGAGATTCAAACTTGGGACCTAGTGGTTTGGGAGTGAAGTCTCAACCGCCAGGCTACCATGTATTTTTTTAATATTTTGCCTCATAATTTATATAAAGTATGTCATAGTAATTTTACCAATTTAAAGATATCGAATTTTCCTTTTGAAACATTGGGGCTTTTCAATCTTTTTTTTTCAATGACTTTAGTGGTATTGACAACAAACACCGAAACGTCATATGCTTCTATCTAAATAATATTTATCTAGAACTGCTCTTCCGATCTCTTAAAAAACTTCCTGATTTCAAATACATGTAGTGTCCATTTATATATGCTACTTTGGGAGGAAAAATTTTTAAAAAAAGTTTCAGAAAATTTTTAAAAATTTTAAGTGAAACAATTATGAAGTTTTTCATTCTTCGAGAAATTAGTAATAGAAAAGTCCGTTACGAATAGCAGAGGTCGATGATCGTTACAAATAACAACTGCTTAGAAACGGATTATTACCAACAAACCTAGTTTCGTTCCTGATTCCGTTCGTAACTTTAAATATACAATTAAAAAAATATGAAAAAGAACATTCGTTACTAAGTTATTGGTAATTCGTTACTAATAGTGAAAATGATTTCTGTTACTATTCAGTAACTGATTAGTAATAAAAAAGTAGAAACATAAATGATTCTATTACTAATTCTGTAACTATGCGCGCTCCATTACTAATCCATTACTATTCTGTAACAGATTAGAAACGAAAAAATGTAACGACCCAGCCAAAATCTTGATGTAACATGTTGTAATAAATGAGTATTAATTATAGAATGAAGAAAATAGAGGAAGAAGAAATAATAAAAGTGAAAATCTTGATAAAATGGTTCAGGTCTCCGCATTTTAATTTTTTTTTTTTGTGTTGACAGTTGGCTGCTTTTCTTAATGAAAAGTATAAGCTGGAAATCAGGTCTTGACACTTCGAGGTCGGCAGTGCTCGAGACGTTACCAACGTATAAGATAAGTTGAGTGGCGTTTTTCTAGATTGAATTTCAATGAGACCCCGTGAGAATTTAAATATGAATATTAAACCAAATTTGGAGCCCTACAAGTCTACTTTAAGAAGGATCTAACCAATTGTCATTTTAATTAATAGATCATCATAAAATAATTTATGAAAATGGTTTCCGGGAATGACGAAATCCAGAAACTATGTTAGAGACCCCTACTTTAATTATTAGTAACTTTTCCTATAAGAGTTGGATTTCAGTTTTATTAGGTTCACATGAAAATGGGTATTGAAAGCTTCATAGTGATGTATTAAGTATGCTAAAGAGAAGTCATTTCACAACCCAAATAAATTGTAAAAAAGAGCCTTAAGAAATGGAATTATACATAATTGCGGACCTCAAGTGAGAATTTAATTTAGTTAAATAGACTTCAAATGATATTTCAAATTAATTAAGCACAAGCACATGGTTTGGAGCACATAGTTTCGAGCACATGGTTTTGAAATGAAATTCTATGAGCAAAGATGTATTAACAATGGTCAATCTAAGAATGACACTTGGCAACATGACATTGGAGGTATTTCCTATAAATAGAGAGGAAATTTTCATTATAAGTGCATCTCTCCAATCTCTCTTCTACATCTCTTGATCACAAGTTATATCTCTCTCTCTCTCAAACTCTCTCCATTTTTCTTAATATTTTCACCACCTAAGTATAGATGTGCTAACGCACATACTATACAAGAATAAACTATAAGGAGGAGTAGTAAAGAAAAATAAGAAGGAAATTAAATTGAAAAAATGAAAGAATTACTTTGAGGTCACCCAGATCGGAAGAGCATTCAAGAAATTACCCTATTCATTGAGGTATTATGAGGACTCATCCTAAAGAAAAGAGAAACTATAGTTTAGTCATGAAATAAACTAAAATATGCTTAAAACCCGCAAGTAGAAAAACTGAAACGGGACTAAGTCTCAACACCTGATTAATCCAAGTATTGATACCTAACAGAGCAGAATGCAAGTTTGTTGAAGATGAATATGCTTTTGATTGTAGGTCGTAAATGGCAACCAACCAGTAACTGTGAGTGATGTTTACATCCCTTTATGTGCTCTTTTATGTGTTTTGAAAGATTATCTCTTTTATGTGTTATATTATTGATGTTTGCACCTTCTTATGTGTTCTTTTATGTGACTGTTTGAAGCATTATATCTTTTTATGTCTTCTGAATTATGAATTGTGCACTTTTATGCAATATTTATAAAGTGAAATGAGTCTAATTCTTTGACATGAGATGTTATATATGACATGTATAAGACGATGTTATTACTAGTTCATGACAAGTACAAGAAGTGTTATGACATTAGAAGTCATGTCATTAGAAGTCATGTCATATTTAAGATGTTGTCATTACAAGTACATCACGAGCATCAAAAATTTTTCATGGGTTGCACTAGTTGTATCTTACCTCTACAAGTCAAGTTAAGCTATGCTTAAATCAAATTCACATGTCACTTTTGTAACGGGAGTGTTATGAACGGTATGTATAAGTTTACGCGCATGATCATGATTACAAGTGCATGAGCATGTTACAAGTTTATGTATATCCGATTCATGTTATTCATGTTATGATTATGATGAGCACTAGAGGAAAGATCAACATGTGCAATCAGGTCCTAAAAGTCATGTCATGTTCTATAAAAGAAAAAGAAACTTTTCAAACTATATTACGTTTTCAAAAATCATGTTGCATGTGTAAATATTGCTCACTGGATCGTTGGTTTACCCCTTCCATTTTACCAATGGTAGGTGTTGTAAAGAAAAGTTTACAAAGATAACTCAAGCTTTTGGATGGTGTCTCCGGAGGATGGCAATTACTTGTACGTCACTGGGAAACGGACCTTCGAGGTTATGAAGAATAATCATTATGATATAATAAGTATGAATATTGGGATATTCTAAAGTAAAATCTTTTAGTATAATTATGTTTGTAAAAAGAAGAATTTTATCTCTATGTATTTTCTTTCTAATACGATATTAACGAAGTTATGGATTTAGATCTTTAAATAAAGTTGAGTTCTACTTTATATTTGCTAATTGTTCTTTATCAAAAGGAAATGAGAAGAAATAATCTCTTAGTAACTTTATATTTTTGTACAACTAGTCCAACTAAGAAGTAATTCCATAAGATGTCTCGGTTTTCGAAGCAGTCTTAACAGCAAATAAAATTGTAGTATCTATACTCGCTTCCTAATTAATTACTTAACTGAAATGTAGTCTTGATGCCTGCAGAGTTAAAGTTTCTGCAGCTAAACTACACTATAAATATGTTTCTTTACGCAAACTTTGGAATGAAAGTGAATTCAAGTTGTGGTCACATTCTTGAATTAATTAATGCTTTTAATAAGTCATAATGTTTGTACTTCTATTTTAATTCGATGATAAAAATTTTATCGAGTTATTTGTTTATCGTTAATTTATCAAATGACATAAACACTAGAAGTTATAAGAATTATGTGCGGGCGAGACAAAAAGTAACAACAGAAATGATTTCGTTACTAGTTCTGTGGCTATGCGCGCTCCGTCACTGTTCTGTTGCTAATAGTAACAAATTATTTTGTTACTATTTAGTAACAAAAAAGTAGCAACAGAATGATTCCGTTACTAATTCTGTGGCTATGCGTTCTCCGTTACTAACCCGTTACTATTATGTTGCTAATAATAACAAATTGTTTCCGTTACTAAAATTTTGTTACTAATTGCACATTTTCTAGTAGTGTGTGATCGTATTAAACATAATGTAAAATACATGGACATAATTTCAAATATTCAAACTTTAATATAAGCTTGGACAATACAAGTGGCTGAACTCATTATTTATCATTTTGAATCTTTATCTTCTCTTAAAACATAATTATATAACAATACACACAAAGCAAGCACACTTCTAATTATTATTTATTGAGTAATGCTATTTATCTAGATTGAAGAGATCGGAAGATAGATAAAAAGTATTATTCTTACTATATATAACCATTTCAAATTTATGAGCACACATAGCTCAATAGCTAATGAGAAGGTGAAGATCCACCGCTTTAGACATCCCAATTAATAAAGTGACGTAGAGATCTGGAATAGGTACTATCTCAATGATTTTCTCATACTCAATAATCCATTTAACATAACCCTCACTTGCGACGAGTGTGGTTTTGTAACTTTTATAGAGTAGAAGAATATCTCCTTGCACAATTTCAAAAGTTATAGATTTTTCTTCATCGTTAAGTGCTGCTATC
>CAVNYN010220181.1:0-48582 GCA_963692815.1 Nyctanthes arbor-tristis
GATGGAGCTAGTCACTGGAAGAAAGGCTGTAGACATTACTCAGCCGAAGGGCCAGCAGTGCCTCACAGAATGGGTATATAGAGTGTGAAAATTCATTTTTATGTTATCCCCTGTCCAGATTTTAATTGATTGAAGTGTTAATCCTGAACTTATTGATATCTATTATTGTAGGCACGTCCTTTGTTGAAAGAGAATGACATTTCAAAACTAGTTGATCCACGCCTAAGAAACAGTTATTCAGAGCAAGAGGTTCATGACCTGCTGCGCTCTTCCGATCTTTTGCCTTCAACAGGATCCCCATGCAAGGCCTCGGATGTCTCAGGTAAAGAAACTGCACTTGATTCTTTGGTAATTGTAGAGAAAGTCTATTCCATATCTCAGTTTTCTCGTAACGATTTCCCTGATAACTTTTATATATGGTGATTTAGATCCGATATTGAATTATACTTGTGAACCAAAAGGCAAGATTGACTTCATACTTCTGAAATTGTTGATAAGCTTGATCCCAGATTTAGAGCAAATAGTTAGTCAATCCCCTTTTGTCTATTCATACCAGGCGAAAAAAATGAATGACTGTGAAGAAAAATATATACTACTGAAAAAAATTATTCTGCTAATAATTTGATGGCCAATTCTAGGTGCTTCGGATGTTGGAAGGTGACATTATCACAGGATGAATCTCTCTATATTTTACATCCCAAGTTTTTAAATTTGACACAGAGAGTGGAAATGAAATGCCAATAGTAACGAGTTCTAGGCCACAGCTTTGAGATGAAGCCTCTTTGATAAAGCAAAGATGGACTTTGGATGGCGTTAACAGGGAGCAAAAAATAGGCTTGCCTTGCAAAGGCTGATTTGCATACTGAATAGACAATCTAGTATATCCAGTTTTCTTTATTCTTTAGTTTTAGAAAAGACAGGTATAGGGATTTGTTATGTTTTGCCTTAGTTCTTGACTATTATAGGATTTAAATTCAAGGGACTGCAACATATTTGTGGTTTTTTCAAGCATTTTAATCCTTCTTTGTGAACATTTTATTTTATACTTTTGTGAAGAATAATCTTCTTAAATCTTAACTTACTTAAGGCTCGTGATTATGAGCTTAGAGATTTAACACTTGTCATTGAAAAATGAGTGATTTTCAGAGTCCGTTTAAAAAACTTCTTGAAAGTTTTGTTAAAAACTTCCTACTAATGAAAAAATTGGAAAGATCACCCAAGTAAATATAGTTTCTCACTATGTGCATTGCTGCCAAACAACCAATAATTAACGATTGGATGGCATCATAAAATTTGCAACAAAGCTATAAAAGTGTCTATTGAGGCCCCCCGTTTATGAGAAGCCCTTGAAAGCAAAGTTTGGCCCAAAATGAAAGACGAATTGTGATGTTTACTTTGATTTTTTAAACTATTTCAAAAAATACTTACTAATTTTTATTTATTTCAAAAACGATGTTATCCAATGACCAATATTTATATCAATAATAGTATATGTCACCAATAAGGGCGAGCCCATTTAGTGAGGGGGGCTACGCTAAGATACTGTGACCTAGAGGTCCCAGGTTTTATTCCCCTGCATGATGTATTTTCTAGGATCGATTCTCCTATTTGAGGTATTTTCTACATTTTATTATAGTGTGTATTTCCATTATATGTAAGTTTGTATTGTTGATTTCCTTAGTGTTGTGTTTTAGTGAGATAAATATCTATGTGTATTTGTGCTGTTATGATGTAAATTTATAATTGTATTTTCAAAAAAATAGTATATGTCATTTTTTTTTCATTATAAATATTTTTTTATAATAATTTTTTTAAACCCCCCTTCCCAACCCCACCCCCTCACACCGACAGCCACTGGCTAGTAGCCGGTCACCAGTTGGATTCAGGTCTACCAATAGACCGAATTTCATGACCAGTCGATCGGAATCCAGCGGCCAGAACTTTTATTTATTTCTTTCTTTTTATTTTACTTTTCATTTTTTCACCCTTTTTTATTTTTTTATTTCTCTTTTTTTATTTGTGTTCTCTCTTTTCTTTTTAATCAATTTTCTTTTTAAATTCATATATAGTATCAATTGTTTCGTATTTCAATTCATATAATAAATGATATTATACTATTTTTTATTCATGTAGCATGATATGTTGCACAGATAAAATAATTTTTTAAATAAATAACATAATTTGTCACACAAATAACATAGATTGTTATATACATAACATATTTTGTTTTATGAATAACAAGCTATGTTATGTACATAAACAGATATAACATAGATTGTTACACAAATAGCATAGGTCGTTCTTAAGCAATGAATGATAAAAACAATTGAATGATATTTAAATAGTCTTAGGCGAGCCTTAAGGTCAAAACTGTAAAATAATAAATTATAAAAAAAATCTTAAAAAGGAAAAAAAGAAAATCGTAAATTCGGGGACCTAAACGACTTGGGATGGCAAAAACTGATGATGCTCATCAAATAAAAATTATAAGCCTTGACTTTCTTGTCATTTCTCAATCAATCCATTATGTCATATGTTCTACATAAGCTTATTTCACAGATACTATTGATTGTTTAATAACATATATTGTACTCAAATGATAGAGCTTCTAGCACACGTGACATGGCTTTGTTATATAGGTAAGGTAACAAGTTGTGAATAAAATAAAGTAAAAACAAAAATGGAAAAAAAATTCCGACAGTATTGTTGGGCAAAAAGAAAATGAGAAAAGAAAAAAAAAATTCAAAAGAGGGAGAAAGGAAAATGAGAAAAAAAAATTGAAAATAAAAAAAATTCGCTGGAACCAATGACCGGTCATGGGCATCGGCAGCTGGCCAGATTCCAACTAACTGGGGAGTAGGTGGTAATGGGTTGGGTGGTGGGTAAATTTTAATTAAATTAAATAATAATAAATAAAACAAATAAAAAATAAATAAAAACAACCAAGTGTTTCTAGAATTCTATGTACTACCACGTATTTCAGGAGAAACCCAAAGTTTACAAGTAGTGTAATTTCCTCATTTTTTAATAGAGCAATTGAGGTCCAAAATACATTGGTGTAGTATATGACATAATAAACAATGATGCCAAATAGAGTTTTAGCGTCGAAAATCAACCAGTTATGAGATAAAATTACTTAATTGTGTCATAAAAGTTTGAAATTATGTGTGTCGAGAGAGAGAGAGAGAGAGAGAGAGAGAGAGAGAGCCTATTGGGGTGATATGGCTAATAAACAATGATGTCATAAAGAGAGAAAAATCAACAAATTTGTACTGACAATTTCTCAATTATGTTGGAAAAGTCTCAAATATATATATATAGACACACACCTAATTGGAGTATAAAAATTGAAAGAATGACTAACGGCACAATGTACTGTTAATACAAAGGCTGCATTTCCTAACTGATTTCTACCTGTTGCATAATTATTGATACAACTATACACAAGGAATAATAGTCCTCTGTAACACACACACACATATATATAAACGTTTAACCGCATTAATATTAATTAAAAAAAAGTTAAAATTAAGTTAAATAATTAATCTCAGATATCACTAATAGCATGAGTGCTCAGGGGAATTACACGAGCTGGATATCAAAGTGATGCAGCAAAAACAAGAAAAACAGGTAGGTGACACGTCAGGGCATTACGTATTGTGTCAGCTTGACGTTTGCTAACACTTTATGGTTCTTGAAGGGATTGGAACCCTACACAAGAAATATATGGTTAAATTTTGTTTGCTGTTTGCCCGGTGTCAATGCTGTGGCCTCTCACATAAGCTTCATTTATTATCTATCAATTTGTATCGTTCGCCTACATACGATGAATTAAAAATGATCTGACATCAAATATATGATACCATATAACTATATGGCGTACATCGAGGTATGTTACATGATTGTGATTTTCTATATAATGTATTTAGATGCACACTATATGATCATATAACACTATATGATGTCATACTATATAATGTTAGATCATGCTACAGTTGTGAATATTATTTGCTTAACCTAGAGATAACCTATAACCATAAGTTTGGTGGTTTTTGACAAACAAGCCACCAATTCCTTTCTCCACCTTGCCGCTGCCACCACCGCCTCTTTACTAGATGCCGTTGACTTGAAAATAGTTGATATATGCTTCAAGAATAACATATGAAATTCAAAAAGACGGATGTTGTTTCGAGTTCTTAAATAGGGATGGCTGTGAATTTATTTATTTATTATTATTTTTTTTTTTTGGCGGTCCATTTTTTATGCTGGTGGTGATGTTAACTAACGGTGACAAGTACTGATGCCAGGGACGAACATTGACGAGCAGTGGTGAGGTGTTGGATTTTTGTTAGAGAGACAACTAAGGACACAACAATGGGGACAGCATACTTGAGCTCATCTTCTATATATTTGTTTAAGTATGTGAATTTTTATTGTCATAGAAAATGTCTTTGACCTTTTATTCCAACATTAGCTACCCTTAACTTCATCTATTTAATTGAATTAAAAGAAATAATGTCATTTCTATTAAAGTTAGTCAATTTTCGTTAATGGACGGTTAAAATCAAATCACTTTTTAATTAAATTAACTTTTATTTTATTTCATTTTTTGAATTATAAAGAAATCTATATCTATACTATACTAAAAGTAGAAGTAAAAAGTGGAGTTATTGAGAAGTGAAAACCACCGTATTCGAGAAATCCACACAGATGAGGTGCAGGTGGTTTTTGGGTTGAGAGAACCGCGTTCAAAGGGCGCTTGTGAACTCGTGTTTCACGATGTTTTGTGGCTGTGTAATGAGGTTCGGTGTGGGAAGTGTTTATATGTCCCGCGTAGTCGTAATAGGTTAGCCTATTCCTTAGCGGATTTTGCTATTTTTTCTTCCACGCCCCTAAACATTGGAAGTTTTGTATTCCTCTTTTTTTGTCACCGTTCGTTGGTGATATGAATGAATAAATAAACGTGGTTGATTCAAAAAAAAAAAAAAAAAAGTAGAAGTAAAAAGTATCTTTCTTCCGCCTAAAGCAGGATTCTCGAATTAGAATCTTTTTTACTTCCTTTTTTTTTGGGCTTTTTTTTCTTATTTTTTACCTTTTGTTTCACTATTGTAACTACCCACTATTTTTGAGAAGACTACTCATATTTTTTATTTGTAACTACCCACCGATCTATTTATTTTCTGTAACTACCATTAATTTAGTTGACGATACCTATGTTTTCTAACATGCGTATCTATATAAAACTTATTTTTCTTTTACAATTATTTTGCATGTTAATTAATTTCTTCTGATATTTGCTGCCTTCTAGCTATCCATGTTTATCCGCATCTATTCTTGCTTTTTTTATTCTTTTTTGGCTGGTGTTTGTGATTTTCACATACTAAAGAGGCTCTGATGACTTTGTTACATTTTTTTATTTTGTTGAGATAGATCAAATTTAGATATTGAGAAAGTAAAAATAATCTTTGAATATTATGTTTATGAACTAATTAGATGCTTAATTAAAATAATAATATTTGTATTTGTATGGTTTAGACCAATCTGTGCTCAATTGTGTTTCAATAATAATTTACGTTAATTGATTATTAGTTCTGATAGTTTTTAAGTAATTTTATGCACTCGAAAATTAAGATTTTTAGTGACTAATTAATATTTTTTGTATTACTTATTAATTATTTATTTGAAATAGATTTACATCGATTAACATCAAAGGGGCTTTTTTCTTAAAATTATACCTTATTAGTTTATTTTGATAATTAAGGATTACTAATCAGTGATTTGATTTTAATCATAAATAGTTATTTATATATATTCTAATTTTTTAAATTAGAATGTTCATTATTAAAATGCATTCCTATAGTTTAAAACTAATAGATGTGTTGGTAAATAAAGTACTTTAGTTATTGGTTTGCGATTAGTTGAGTTTACATTTTTTTTTAATAATACAAGGAGGGGAGTTAGAGGAAGGGGAAATAGGTGTGATCCGAATCGAAGACCTTCCACTTAAAACGTGATTATTTAATCACTGCACCATCTATTTGAACTATTGATTCACATCGTATTTGTTTAAATTAGATAAATCATGCACACGAAAAAAAAAGAAAAATCTTGTGTATTCTATCGATATGTTTTAGTAATTTTACAACTTAAATAAACTTTAACAAGTAAAATATATGTTTGGCTATTCTTTGGCATTTAACTTAGTTTAGGTCATTGTAGATCGCATTTTGATATATTAAAAATTAATAAGAAATTAAAATATGTACATAAAGGGGAAAAACCAAGTGATTTTCTCTTTTATGTCCTAATTAAGTATATCTTATTGAAGTTGAAAATGTGTTCCGTGTAAAAAGCCAACAAATAACACAACAAATATCGTTTATTAAAAAAAAACATTGTGTTTGAAAATTTGTAATACTTAAAAAAAAAAAGAAAATATATATCTTTGATTTAAAACACCATGTTTAATTAATAGTTTTATATTTACATAATAATTACTTAAATTGTCTTTCTATGTATTACTATTTTTGTAACATTTATTATATATCATCACGGAATTAAGCCCGTATAACGCAAGGGTGGAAAAACTAGTTGTAGGAAAAGAGGGAATCAAACTTTATATTAGGGCAGGGCGTGAGAGGCCAACATAGATATCATCAAATCACATAAAAGGCAAAACTATGAATGTCATCTGATACCAGATGAGTGCCAAATTTCGTTCACGAGCCGTCGAAGTCCCAGCTAGTACATCCACAACAGTATGAACGAGCAGGACTCACTCCTCGGTTTAGACTCCACGCGTGAGAGTAAGCGATAGTTTATACAATAAGGGTAACAATATACGAGAATTCTAGCAGCCAAGAACCAGGTAAGTTATGGAATATATATACATTGCCTCATGGGCGGTTGGAGAGTGATAGTGGGAGAAACGGTGAAGGCTATTGCTGGGAGCCAGGGAGACACGGAGAAGATTGGGAATGGGCGAGTGGTGATCTGCGGGTACCCAAGTTCCCCACATCTCCGGAGAAATCACCATCAAGTCGGAACACATGGCCGTTGGCAATTGATTCTCTTGCCTCTTTCGCCCCGCAAAAATAACCCACTACTCCATTTCCGTCTTTTTTCTTATATGTCATTATTTAATAGATCGGAAGAGCTATTATCAATAAATAAAAACTAATACAATGGAATAATTATTAAATGCAGGGTGTATTACCAAAAATGTTTTCAAATTCCATTTCCAAGAATATTATTACTTCCCTCCCACAAAAATGGTCAATTTTTTTTTTCATTCGTTATAAATTATAGTCCACTATCATTTTAAAAATATAGTTAGATTATTAATTTTCTTTGATACCATATATTTAATTTGCAATGTAATCTATAAAATAGCATTATTTAAAGTAAAATATTTAATAAATGAATAAGTATATGAAGGAAATGATATTAAAATTTAATTTCTAAAAGTTTTTTTTTTTTTTAATACAAAGGAGGCGTAGGGGAGCGGAGGGGAATTAAGGGAAGAATATATAATGTTCAAACTCAGGATTTTTGGTTTAAAATATAAGTATCTATCTATTGTACTAGAATTTAAATCACTTCTTAACAATACTAATTACAATCTTTTTAATATTTGTGAAAATTAGAATTAGACTATATTTATCAGACGAAAGTAGTAATTGAAGTTTCTTTAATTCATCAATAAAAATGGGCAGGGGACTTTTCTCATTGGGACGGATGCTCTATCATCATAGTTCATATAGAACAGAAGTACGTTATTTGACTTAAATTTTCCCTTTTTTTCCTAGTAAAATATATAAAGAGACAATTTCTAAAATGATAAAAAAATAAAAACCAAACTTTAAAAATGACACTTTTTAAAAACTTGTGCAAAAATGCCAACTTTTTGAATAAAATTACATTACTTAATTTCTCTTTATATCTATATATCTCTACAGTTACAATTATGAGTACTGGTTCTCAGCATTACAATTTGATAAAAAAATGTTCATACAATTTATTTGTATATCTTGACATTTAACCGCTACAATTTTAGATAGTTATCTGTATATTTCTATAGTTGAACCGTAAATCTCGACAGTTACATACTGTAAATTTAAACAGTTTTCTTTCTCGACAGTTGAGACTTACGCACCGTCTGCACGTGGCCTCACAGACAAATTCTGGTCACAGACCAGTACTGTTGATTTCATCTCGCAATTCTAAGCAACATTCCCTTCTACGTCAATGTCAAATTCCTACCCGATCGCTACAGATTTGCCGATGAAAGTGTAATGCAAGTTTTGATTTGGAGTTCCTTTAATTATAAAATTTTCCTTCATCGGCTATTTGGACATTATTCAGCAAGTGTATAGAAAGATTTTGATGAGTTCAGTTACTTAGATTGGTGTCCAGATGAAGAGATCAAATAATTGAGACTCTTAAAATTAATATTAGAATTTTAGTTTATGGGTGATTTTGTCCAAAAAAAAGAAGAAAAGTGATATTTTTGTATAAGTTTAAAAGTGGTCTAATTTTAAAAATGGCACACGTTCCTCATATATATATATATATATATATATATAAGTACGAGGAAAAAAAGGGAAACCCCAAATTTCGCGCTATGTCTTCCCTCCGTGGCAGGCAACTCTTCTCGGCTCTTAGAAAATTCTCTCTCCGACGGCTCGCCTCTTCAGTTCCCTGTACGCTTCCTTTCGTAGCTTTATTTGTATAGTATGCGGGTCTTTGATAATTTGAAGAAATTAGTGATTCTTGTTTTCTTTTTGTTTCCAGATGCTGCTGACAGTGAGAAATTGAATGGTGCAACTGTAGGTACAAGCACTAGTTTCATCCATCCCGCTGCCATTTTAGGCCAGGTATTAGTTGCCACTCACTTTAAAAACCGTTCCTTTTGGCTATTCGTTATGCATATGAATCAATTCTAGCATTTGGAGAAGTGTTTTTGGCATGCCATTTGGTGTGCCAAGTGAACTACGCTCTATCTGGCTCGTGAATTAGTTGCTATAGAACTGGAAATGATGATAAAGTAATACACCATAGGTGGAACTTTATTATTTGTTGGTGTATTATTTTTTGAAAATGGATATTTTGAATTAGTATTGGTAAGAAGTTGCATAAATGATGGCATTGTCTTTTTCCCATATTGTGACACTATCTTTTAGCACTACGTTTGTAAATCATTGTGTATCTATTAAATTTTAAGTCCCTTTGACATTCTAATTGGTTAGTGTATCTTTTATGTGGATCTCTTTCTTTGAATTCATACCCGTTCTATGATACTGGTAAGTTTATTTCTTGCTTTAATTTGCTTCAATGACACTTGTAGGTCTTAATATTTTAGCGTCTCTGTATGCAATCATTTTTCTTATATATTCTTTACACAGTTCACCAAGTTATCAGAAGTAAGAGACCTTCGGTAAGATTTAAAGTATAAAATTGAGAAAGGTTATGGTTGCACCATAAAATGCTGTGCCACAGGATTTTGTTCTTTACTCTTATATGTGATCATGCACTTTGATTATTCAGATGGCTTAATTTACTAGAAGAAATCTATTATTTATGACTGCATTTGTTTCACTGGTCATGCCGCTCCGTTTCAAGTACCCATGTTTTGAAGGTTTAAGGTTCTGTTCTCATTCCTTATTTTGGCTGGCCTTTTCTTTTATCAGTTGTTTCTAAATAGTTGAACCTTTTATAAATTTAGGATGTCTCAATTGGTCCTTTCTGTACTGTTGGACCTTCTGTGAAGTTGGGGAACAAATGTCAGCTATTTCCTGGACACGACGCTCTTCCGATCTCAGAGTTAGGGGAAAACTGCATCTTGATGGCGTAAGTTGGAAAATTTTTTCCTTCCTCTCTAATACCTAAGCTATGGTTAGTTTCTAATCCATCGTTTTGAAGCCTGACATGCTTTTCTGCTGTCTGGCAGGGGTGCTATAGTTGGAGATGATCTTCCAGGTCGTACAGTCATCGGATGCAATAATATAATGGGGCATCATGCTGTGATAGGGATTAAATGCCAAGATATGAAGTACAAGGTATTCAAAACTTTTAAGTAATTGACTGATTTTGATATCCAGCATTGATGCCCAATCTATTCTTTTGCATGAAATGCAAAGCTCATTCGCAGCCGTTCATGTTTGCTTCTTACTTATTCCTGAGAGCAATAGAAGTATGGCTTATTTAATGAATCATTAGCAATAGTGGCAGAGTCATTTCTGTCTGCAATTTTGTACTCCTGAATCATCTTTTCTTGTTAATGGAAATTCAACTTCCATGAGGATTGAGTGATAAAGAAACTGGAATGCTATAGTTTCTATCCAAGTTAATAGCTATAATTTTGTGCCATTAATTTGGAAGCATGGGGACAGATCAGATTGACAAATCTGATTTTGTGATGATAAAATAAGTATCATACAAGCTCTTAATAAATTCTTAACACATGATTGTTGATTAGTCGCCCAATCTAAGTCAGGTTGTATATTTGCATTATGAAATCCCAAAACAGACGGAAACTTGAGATTTACTTTGATAATCGACTGTTGGTTGATGCTTCTTCGGTGTTGCTATAGTATATGTTGATTTGAGATACAATCACTCACCATCTTGTTTAGTTTATAGTCTTAAACATTGATTGCCTGCAGAAAGTAGCATCAGATCTTCTTGCACCGAGGTTGCATGTTAATAGCTAGAAGATGCTTCAAGTCCCAAAATGACAGAGCTAATATATAGGGGGTTGGAAGCCTTAAACTAAATTGCTTGTCTTCACTTATTGAAATTGAAAAATTTAGTGCTTCTCTCTTTTAGAAAATTTCATACATTTAAATGTGTATATTCATTCCAAAAAGACACTTTTCTCGTACTTATGTCAACCCTGGTTTTGGTTGACTGGGGTACCAACTTGCAATGACAACAGTTTTGCAGGTGTGAGTTAGGCAAAGACAATTTACAATAACTACAAATTTGGCAGATCGAACTCCAGTAATGATCTAGTTTGATTTACCTATTGTGAATATCAGATTAGAACTTGTTCACATATATAAAGCATTAAAGCTCAAAGCATCTCATAAGATTAGTGCAAAATATAAATAGATTAAGTGCTATGTTTTTTTACCTCACAAGAAAGCTTTCATAACTCTGCTTACTTTAAGATTCAACTACATTGGTAATCTTGTAAACAGACACATAATCGATAGAATATTCCAAAGTTATGGTTTATTTACTTCCATCCAATAAAATGTGCTAAAAAATTATTGTTGATTTCTACATGCAATCAAACGATGGTTCATGGTTCATTTACAGTTCTGTTGGTTTAGTTTTTCATGTTCCTTGTCTTTTTGTGGAACTGTTGGATGTTCAAATATATATGTAAGCTGCCATCAGGAGTTATCAAGATACTCGATTTTTCCAACCGGCTCCCTCTTGGAAAGCTTATAATTATACCTGGCTAAGTTGTTAGAGTTGTGTTCTTCCAATAAGTTGATTTTTCCAACCGGCTTCCTCTTGGAAAGCTTAAAATTATACCTGGCTAAGTGGTTAGAGTTGTGTTCTTCCAATAAGTATACGATGGAAATTCTAATAAATAAGAGACTTAGAAAAAGTGGTATCTAATTAGAGTATCATTAACGTAATTTCTACTTGTACGTTTAGAAAAATTGGTATTCACTCAATGATATTTAAATCGTTATAACGATATTATATCGTTGTCATTTTAAAATTCATTTTAAGTGGTCCTCTAGAGGCGTCCAATGTCACGCCCCTACTAATTTTACAATATTTTTGAAGATCTTATATTGATCAACAGATTCCATAGTGGAAGCTTTAATACAAATAGTGGGGACATGACGTACAAAATAAATAAATAATTTTTGGCTTGATAAAACTAATTATTTAAACTAATAAGTTGTTATATTTTAAAGAATCTTTAAACTTGATTTTCCAATAAAATGCAAAGAACACAACAAGTTGTATTAATAGATATATTTTATTGATTGCCAAAATGAACAAAACTAATATTTCAAGACAAATTAGTGGGAAGCTATCAAACTGAAATGTGGTTTTCCAATTGATAGAAGTACATTTATAGAAAAATGAGCATACTTATTAATGCAAAAAGCATTCAATTCATAGTAACTTCAAAGATAGGTTTTCCCCACTACATGTAAAACTCTACTTCCGTTCGCGAGCATGTTCCAACTTATGGCTTGCCTCTCTTTTCAAATGTCATAGCTTCAATCATCTACAAAAATTGTAGAATAATGGAGTGAGTATGGAGTACTCAATGAGTAACAACACTCTTTTATTCACCCTTCAATTGAAAATTTATTTCCAAGAAGATCATTGAATGCACAAAGCTTTTCAATGCATAAAAAGACACTATCACTAGTTAAACTACTACTCGTGGTGCGCGCAAGAGTCATATCAATTCAATCATGGCCATATATAATTAAGTGGATCCAAAATTAACTTTGGTTGACCCTTACTGAAATTCCAATTCAAAGCAAATACCATACTAATATTTCCTATCTCGGGATCATTGAATAGGTCATAGTGTGGAAAACAATTCAAAGTAATTCAATACAAAACGAGTACAGCAACTAGTGATTCAAACGTAATAAATCAATCTTTCTTTATCAATATCCATGTTCATTTCATCGAAATCATCAATCAAAATACATGTTTATCTTATCAAAGCTTCATGAATGTAGAAAGAGAATCAAAGCATTAGCTACTCACCTCAAATATTTCTTGAATAATCTCAAATGAAAAGTGCTACTAAAACCTTGATATTCCTCAGTTAAAGCTAAGTTTTCGAGTTAAGATCTATCTGTATATGACAAGCACTATTTTTCAAGTGTAAAACTAGGTATTTGATAGGTTTTTAGGGTTGATTTCTTCCATACAATAGCTTTGGACGAATTTTGGGGTTTGGGGAGAGAAATTGAATGGTTTTGGGGGGGTGGCTTTGGGAAGTTTGAGGACCTTTAAGCCCTTTATATAATAGTTAGGATTAAATTGTTTTTAATAATCTATGAGTTCCACTAATCAAAATATGACACGTGGTGCAATATGATGCCGCATACTTGGTAGAAAATTGCTCGGGTAGTCCTTATACTTTGGGTTGTCTTATGATTAAGTCATAACGTTTTGATAGTTTGTTAGTAAACTACAACGGAATTGAAGTTGGTAATTTGCAACATAAGAGATCGTTGGAGATTTTGTTGCTATGTAATTCCGTTGGTATTTTTCAAACGGAGAAAGTTGTTGGCAATCCGTTGGAAAATTACCAACGAGACAAATTCCGTTAGTAATTTTACTGACGGGGATTTTACCAACGGAATTTACTAACGGAAATAGTTTGTTGCTAATAGCGTTTTCGAACCAAAATCCTAGTATCACCAACGGAAGGTTTCCTTAGTGTTTGCCCCTTTTCTAGTAGTGACTGTACACTCAATTATATTCAAATTGTTATCACGATAATTATATCGGTTTCATTTTAAAATTCATTTTAAGTGGTATTCCAGAGGCGTCCAACCCCTGAACGGGTAATAAGAAGCATTTTTTGACGTGTATGCAGGGCTTCAAAGGGCATATTTTTATTCACAATAGTGTTCGCTCAATCCTAAAAATATCAAAATCGTTATAGCGATAATGAAATCATTACAAGTTAATTATCCATTTTAGTTATTTGATTAGAAGTGTTCATATCTAAATACCCGTCAATACGGCTCACAAAATATTAAGAAATGCTTATGATTTGTCAGAATAACTTAGAAGTTCACATTTTAATCAAATTACGTTATTCATTCTATCATATTCAAAGTGTTATAATGTTAATTATATCGCTTTCATTTTAAAATTCATTTTAAGCGGTCGTCCAAAGATGTCCAACCTATGAACGGCTCTTTATATAATAAGAGACATTTTTAACATGCATGCAGAAGTTGAAAGGTCAGTTTTTGTTCACGGTATTCTTCACAAAATTCTAAAGATGTCGAAATCGTTATAACGATAACGAAATCGCGATGAGTTAATTACCTATTATAGGTGTTCATCTCTAAATACTAGTAAATACGACTCACAACATGTTAAGAAATGCTCATGACTTATCAAAATAACTCAGAAGTTCAAATTTTAGTATAAATTATACTATTCACAAAATTATACTCAAATCGTTATAGCATTAATTATATTAGTTTCATTTTAAAATTCATTTTTAGTGGTTCCAGAGACTTCCAACCTCCAACCCATCCAAGGCTCATATTTTTTGTCGTGTATGCAGAGGTTGAAATGTCACTTTTTATTTGTGGTAGTCCTTACTCAATTCTAGAGATATCGAAATTGTTATAATAATAACGAAATCGTTGTAATTTAATTATCCAATTTAAATGTTTGATTAGAGGTGTACATCTCTAAATACTAGTCACTACGGCTCATAATACATTAAGAAATGCTCATTACGTGTGGCAATAACTTGAAAGTTTAAATTTTAATGTAAATGACGCAATTCATTCATGCATATTTAAATTCTTATAATGATAATTATATCGGTTTCATTTTAAAACTCATTTTAAGTGGTCATCCAGAGGTGTCCAACCCATGAACAGTTCACTATATAACATGAGACATTTTATAACATGCATACAGAAATTGAAAAGTCACTTTTTGTTCACCATATTCTTTGCTCAATCCTACAGATATTGAAATCGCTATAACGATAATGAAATCTTTATGAGTTAATTATCCATTTTTGGTTTTTGACTAGAGGTGTTCATGTCTAAATACTAGTCAGCTCAACTCAAAACATATTAAAAAATCTTATGACTTGTCAATGTAACTTAGATTTTCAAATATTAATTTAACGACCATATTCGCTCAATGATATTCGAACCGTTATAATGATATTATAGCGTTGTCATTTTAAAATTTATTTTAAGTGGTCATCTAGAAGTGTCCAACCTGTGTGAATGGCTCACCATATAATAAAAGACCTTTTTAGCATATATATAGGACTTGACCGCCTTTTATTCGTGGCTATCTTCGCTCAATCCTAAAGATATCGAAATCGTTATAACGATAATAAAATCGTTATAAGTTAATTATCTATTTTAAGTGTTTGACTAGAGGCGTTCATCTCTAAATACTAGTCAACTCGACTCAGAACATATCAAGAAATACATATGACTTGACAATATAACTTGTCAATATAACTTATATTTTCAAATATTAATTTAATGGCATTATTCGCTCAATAATATTCAAATAGTTATTTTGATATTATATCCACGTCATTTTAAAATTTATTTTCAGTCATCGTCTAGAGGCATACAACATGTGTGAACGGCTCACCATGTAATAAAAGACATTTTTTGACGTACAAGTAGGACATGATCACTTTTTATTCATGGTCGTGTTCGCTTAATCTTAGAAATATCGAAATCTTTATAACGATAACGAAATCATTATGAGTTAATTATTCATTTTAGGTATTTCATTAGAGGTGTGCATTTCTAAATAGCTGTCAATACGACTCACAGCGTATTAAGAAACATTTATGACTTGTCATAATGACTTAGAAGTTCATATTTTAATCTAGTGATACTATTCACTTAATCATATTCAAATTGTTATAATGATAATAATATCGATTTTATTTTAAAATTCATTTTAAGAGATTATCCAAAAGTGTCCAATCCCCGAACGGCTCAATATATAATGACAGACATTTTTTCTCGTACATGTAGGAGCTGAAAGGTCACTTTTTATTCACTGTAGTCTTCACTCAATCCTAAATATTTCAAAATCGTTTAAACAATATCAAAATTATTATGAGTTAATTCTCCATTTTATATGTTTGATTAGATGTGTTTATCTCTAAATATTAGTCAATACAACTTAGAACGGATTAAGAATTGTTTATGACTTGTCAATATAATTTAGATGTTCAAATACTAATAAAACGACAATTTTCACTCAATGATATTCAAATTGTTATAACGATATTATATCGTTGTCATTTTAAAATTCATTTTAAGTGGGCGTCCAGAGGTGTCTAACTCGTGAACGACTCACCATATACTAAGAGACATTTTTTACGTGCATACAGGACTTGAAAGGTCACTTTTTATTCAATGCGGTCTTCGCTCAATTCTAAAAATACCAAAATCCCTATAATGATAACGAAATCGTTATGAGTTAATTATCAATTTTAGGTGTTTGATTAGAGTCGTACATATCTAAATACTAGTCAATACGACTCACAACATATTAAGAAATACAGATGGCTTGTCAAAATAATTTAGAAGTTCAAATTTTAATTTTAATATTCACTCAATGATATTCAAATAATTATAACGATAAAATTATATCGTTTCATTTTAAAATTCATTTTATGTGGTCGTTTAGAGGCGACCAACACATGAACGACTCACTATATAACAAAAGACATTATTTGACTTGCATGCAGGACTTGAAAGGTCACTTTTAATTCACAATAGTCTTTCTCAATGCTGAAGATGTCGAAATCGTTACAATGATAACGAAATCTTGCAAGTTAATTATTCAATTTAGGTGTTTGACTAGAGGTGTTAACCTCTAAATACTAGTCAATTCGACTTAGAACACATTAAGAAATACTTATGACTTGTTAATATAACTTAGATTTTCAAATATTAATTTAATGACGTTATTTACTTAATGATATTCAAATCGTTATAACGATATTATGTCGTTGTCATTTAAAATTCATTTTAAGTGGTCATCTAGAGGCGTCCAATCTGTGAACGGCTCACCATGTAATAAGAGACATTTTTTTGAGTGATGTACATGTAGGACTTGAATGGTCACTTTCTATTTGCGGTAGTCTTCGCTCAATCATAAAGATATGAAAATCGTTATAACAATAACGAAATCGTTAAGAGTTAATTATCTATTTTAAGTATTTGGTGAGAGATGTTCATCCCTAAATACCAGTCAATATGACTTACAATACATTAAGAAGTACTCATAACTTGTCAGAATAACTTAAAAGTTCAAACTTTAATATATATGACACTATTCACAAAATCATACTCAAATCATTATAATGTTAATTATATCAATTTCATTTCAAAATTCATTTTAAGTGGTCATTCAGAGGCATCCAACCTGTGAACGGCTCACCATATAATAAGAAATATTTTTTGACGTGCATGCAGGGTTTCAAAAATCACTTTTTATTTAGACAGTCTTCGCTTAATTTTAAAGATATCAAAATCATTCTAACAATAATGAAATCATTATGAGTTAATTATCCCTTTTAGGTGTTTGATTAGAAGTATTCATCTTTAAATACTAGTCAATGCGACTCTCGACACATTAAGAAATATTTATGATTTGGCAGAATAATTTAAAAGGTCATATTTTAATCTAAGGACATTATTTACTCAATCATATTTAAATTGTTATAACAATAATTATATCAGTTTTATTTTGAAATTCATTTAAAATAGTCATCGAGAGGTGTCCAACCTGTGGACGGCTCACTATATAATAGGAGACTTTTTTTGATTTGCATGTAAGAGTTGAAAAGTCACTTTTTAGTCACTATAGTCTTCGTTCAATCCTATTGAAATTGTTATAATGATAATAAAATTATTATAAGTTAATTATCTATTTTAGGTGTTTGCTTAGAGTCAAATGGAAAAAGAAAGGGAGATAACAACCAATCTTTTGCGCTGACATCACTTGACTCGATGAGAGCAACAGTCAAAGCGGCGGCCAAACCTCAACTTTGGGTAGGCCGGGCCTAGTTTTGCTCGGGGCGAGAAAAGCATAAGGCAAGATTTTGGGCTCAACTTTACTTATTTACACCCCTCTTGCCAATTAGTAATATTGCTTGTTTTATTCTCACTTCTCTGTCAAAATTATAATTTTACCTTCTATTAATTTGACTATTAATTTATAATGACTCAATTATCACTATATATTTTCAATTTTAATTAAATCTCCATAACTCATTTTATCTTATTATAATTTCTTGTTAGAATTTGATTTCCGTAATGATACAAGAGATTCATCAATATTTTCCTAAAAAATTATTCCGTTGAACAAATGATAGAGCAAAGACTGTCAAAGAAGATGCTAAACATGAAAGGACAGCCAAATTAAAGAGGTAACCAAAAAGAAAAGAAGACAATGAAAAAGAAAAGCATGATTTATTACCCCTAGTCTTTTATCTAATACGACCAACCCAAATGGGAATTAAGGGCCCATAAGTGGAATCGACAAGAGTCGAAGATCCTGCCTGTATTATGAAGGGAGGAAATAAAATAAAATAAAATAAAAAGGGGGCAAAAAAAAAAAAAAAGAAAAGAAAGAAAGGCTAAGATTCCAAAGTCTCGATTCCTGGTCGTCGCCAGTCATTTTACTTTGTGTTTTAATTTTTGTATGATAAATGTTGATAGATTTGTGATGATTTAAATAATGTAGATACAGTTGAGATAGATTGAAAAATTACATCTTTTTTCATGTTAATTAGTCCCCGGTTGAAAAGAAAAAGAGTGCAAAAATTCCCCTTATTGACAGCCGCCAGCCACTGCTTAGGAATGCTTAATTTGAAGGTTCATTTCAGGCGGTACAAGTTAATAATTCGACAATGGAATTTATAATTTAGGCAAGAGAAATGCTATTTGACATATAAGGGGTATAAAATTTTTACACACCGTCTTTATATTTAAAATTTTTTTGGCCATATCCGATAATTTTTGAGGTGTGTAAATTAAGGAGTGTAAAAATTTTACACACTATACAAGCAGCACTCCTCGACTGGCAAAAAGGTGTAAAAATTAGGTGAAACCTAAGATGGAAATAATTGAGTTTGGCAAAAATCAAGTCAAGAATCTTATCCAAAAAAGAAGCTTTCTCAAAAGAACTCGGAATGGCAATTTTTAGTGTCCACCACCACCACTACGCTCTAATAGTACATTGTTATCTTATCATCATAAAATACTTTGGTTTCGTTGATGTGATATATTGAGTGGACAATATGAAATCATCAATTATACTACACCAAGTTGCTAGAGAGCCAGAATTAGACGAATGTACTTGTACGATGTTTTGATCTAATTTTTATCACTGCATTGGCCTCTTCATATAATAAACACGTGTTAAAAAGAATCGTTTTGGATCTTTATATATTGTTAAGGGAATAATTTAAAGGCAAAAAGTACAAATTGCTCTCGAACATTCTTTCTGAGTTCGTCGTTTTTAATTTTTGGATGATAATTGAGTAGAAGTTTTCATCGAGAGGAATATAATATTCGTTTTTCGATTTTCCACTATTGCTTTTTTGGCTTCTACTCTTTTGATCCCAAAAGTTTCTACACCTTTCCCTCCTATTTTGGGCACCGATAAGAATATTCCCAATAGCCTCTCTAATTTAAAAGTGCATATTCTTTATTTTAGAAACCATATTTAAATTTAAAGAGAAAAAAATTAGCCCTTCTCAGCAAACTCTATATTTGTGCCTCTTTATTTTACTATTTACAAGAAACATTTATTACATTTATTACATTTCTTCATTTTAGATTAATATTTATATTTTTAGATATTAATTAATAGCCAACAGATTCAATTGTCCTTTGTCAAACCAAAAAAGAATTATTGAAAGTTGGAGTCATGAAAGTATAGAGAGCGGACTTGACTCTCCAAATTTGGAGAGCCAAATCTCATTCTCTATTTTGCAAAGTTAATTTAAAGAATCTCTTGGAACTTGTTTTAAGCATTTGCTCTCTAAAATAGAAATTATCTTGTGTAAAGAGTCTCTTGAAGATGTTCTAACAAAAGTTCTACACTACTTAACACCCCAGTCTTGAAAATCAATCTTACAGGCTTACAGCATCTCTAATATGTTGTTGATTGTAGGAATTTTCTATCCATATCGTAAAAAAATCTTACATCACACGGAAAAAAATGGACGATGTCTAGCTCACCATTAACGTGTGTGCTAGAAACCATCTAATGGGCTGCGGATTTTAGAAAATTTCCAGTTATATCATCAAAAAAAATCTTACGTGGCAAAGAGAAAATGGACTATGTCTAGAACATTTTTTTTTAATTTATATACAAGGGAAATATAGAGGAGGAGAGGGAAATTAAGGGAGATGTAGGTGTCATTCAAACTCGGGGACCTCTCGTCCAGAATGTGAGCATTTAACTACCGTAACACAATTCGAACCATCATTCTATATATTCATTTAGTTACTTTTTTCAAAATTCTCATTTTCAATTACAAAAACAAACCTCTAGCTGGAGATGTTTTCTTTTATTGATGATTAATTTTCCATCCTACTTGTAAAGCAATCCCTAGAATATTATGGGAGATGAGTCCCGCTATTCATAAGTAATGATTAAGGTAATTTTTTACAAAATAGAGCAAACTCACCATTTTATACTTAAATCATTTTTTCCCAATTAAGCTATACGCAGGGATAAGATTGTGAGTTTAACCTATTTTGTAAAAGATTTCTTGAATGATTAATAAACGACTACCTACAAATAGTATTAATGCCAAAGGTATCTACGATAGACATTGTCAGATGTCATGCCATTCAACCATATTAATTAGCTATTAAACCATTTTCCCCTATACTTTTATATAGGATAATATTAATATTTGAAACTTGATCTACCGTTTAGTAGATAGTTTCTTGCTAGAGATTGAATATATTCATGTCTTTATACTTATTTAGTCATCCCCTAATATTAAAATGCCAATTAGATTGAAAATTAATTTCCGTTCCAGATAAAAGTAGTGAGAATAAATACACATTTTTTGAAATTACTTTGGATAAACAAAAGAGTCGTAGGTAGTTTGGTAGCTAGTGTGCCATATTATATATATATATTTCCCAAAGTGGACTGACAAAATGCACGTACCATTTTGTTAGTTGAAGATAATGTTTGGATAGAATTGATTACAAATAATTATTACTTCTTATCCTTAACAGCATAATAATAATTAATCTTAAATAATAATAAATAATTGAAGATAATCTCAAAAAGGTTATACTGTAAATATCTATCTACTTCTGGAACATAAATTCCTAGCTAGGTATGATAAGATTTTACCAAATATAGGGTTGATTTTACTGATGGTCGTCGATTTAATTTTTACACTTTATATCATGTTGGATGGTAAAGTTTTAGCTCAAAATATATTTATACCACTTACCTCAAGTTAATGTTTTAATAGAATCTAAGGTGGTTAATTATTTGTTGACTTGACATCGAACAATTAGGATTTCACGTAATATATAACAAATAAATAGATATTTAACTGACATAGAGATCTGTCAAGATCCCTGTGGTCTGATGGTATCCTAGTTAGTTTCTTAAACTCTTGGTCAATGGTTCAATTCCCCACTCCTATAATCCCTTTTGTAATATCAAAAAAAAAAAAAAAAAACTGACATAGAGATCCATGTAAAACATATTGAAGAATTTAATAATAAGTATGGAATATTTTAAACTTCATGCTTATTTCAGTGACCACGATGAAATTAACTCATTAATTTTTTATTTAGTAGATCTTTATGAAACATATGACAATGACCACTCTATAAATTTACATGTAGTATATAGGTTAGTCGAAAGCTGGTTATCGGTTGATGAAGAACATATGCTGAACATTGTAGCAAGCCATTTTTATCTATTTTATTATATGCATGTAGTTCATATGTCCCTAACCTTAGGGATTGTGTCTGTAAATTGAAATGATATATGTTACATTCTAAAAGTTGATTAGTTATATTAATATATATATACATATATTGTTTAAATTGTAAAGCCCAATCGTACATAAGCCAACTTGTTACCAAGCAGTCCTCTTCTCCAATATAGTCTCCATATTAAATTTTATATAATGCGTGCAAGTCCTTATTAACTTTTTAATATATCTTGTGCGTGCATTGGTTTTTATCTTATACTATGACTTAATAACATAATTCGATTAAATTATATAAGAAGAAAAGGCAAGCTTTGAGAAATTGACATTTAGATATTATTATATATGATCGTACTGTATATTTACTCACATATATTAAAATAATCAACTCTGATTTTTACTTACTATATATTTCCACTCGTAAAAAAACGAAATAGAATTCTTGCTAGTACCTCACTTCAAGAGGGCCAAACACGGCTTTACTGGCAAAACTTAGAACCAACATGTGAATTAATGGCACCCAATTTATTGTTAAATTGACACTCTTAAACACACATGTAGATTCTTGATTGACCGAAAATAGTGTATCTGGAGCGCTAGAATGTTTTCCTCGGAAATCAAGATTTGGATTTGCCGATTATGAATATATATTTTGTTGTATAATAAAATAGTCACGAAGCTTGCTCTATATATGGTCCTATAAGAGGATAATAACTTGCGCCTACAGGCTGATCAGTTGAATTTCTAAATTCTTGTTCAAAATTTTGCACGGTGAATTTTTGACTGAAGTAGTTAAACACGCTAATCTGATATATTGGTACTAGTTTTGAGCTCTAATAATTTCTCGTCATGTAGGCGTATGACGGGATCACACCATAGATGTGTCGGGAGAGCATCTTAAAAGGTCCCTACCATTTCCTTGGGGGAGAGGAGAGAGACTTGTTGGTTCTTTTAGCAAGATCCCAATATAGAAAAATATCCCAAAATATAACGAAGTTCATCCAATCAACTTTATATGGTGCACATACATTTTCACAAACCCCACCCACTTTACATATCCCATAAGTAACAATCATTTAAACTATTTCTCTCTCTCACACTCACTCACTCTCTCTCTCTCTCTCTCTCTCTCTCTCTAAAACACAGAGATAGAAAGAGAAAGGCGCACTGAAGGTGCCTATTAGTTTGGAAGGATTAAGCTTTGTCTGATGAAAATGGGCAGAAAGTGCTCCCATTGTGGACACATAGGTCATAATTCAAGGACTTGTACCATTTCTAGAGAGGTTACTCATGGTGGAATAAAGCTATTTGGGGTGCAACTTGAAGCTGTATCATCTCCTCCTCCCATTCCTATAAAGAAATGCTTCAGCATGGATTGCCTCTTCTCCTCGTTGTCCCCGTCGCTACCGGCCACTGCCTTGTCATCCTCTCCTTCGTCTTCTTCGTTGTCTTCCCGAGTCTCGGTTAACGAAAATCCCGATTTGGCATTCATTGGTTATCTCTCTGATGGTCCCTTGGCCCAAGTTCAGGAAAGAAAGAAAGGTATGGCATCCATTTAGGGGATGAACTTGTTTATGTATAAATTACATGGATGTTTCATAAGAACGATTAGATGAAATTACTCATACCTTCTAATCCTGCATACTAAACACGTTCCTGATAAATTAATGTGACTGTCAACTTCGTTCATCAAGTACGTTCAATTCCGATCTTATCATATTCTTTCCAGTCCTCTTTATGCAAACCTTGATGGCTTGGTGATGTTATGATTCCAAACTCTAATGACCGGATTAATACTAGGAATTCCATGGACCGAAGAGGAACACCGGATGTTCCTAATCGGGCTTGAGAAGCTCGGAAAAGGAGATCGGAAGGGAATATCAAGAAACTTTGTAACTACAAGAACTCCAACACAAGTTGCTAGTCATGCTCAAAAGTACTTCCTCCGTCAAGGGAGTCTAAGCAAGAAAAAGAGGCGTTCTAGCCTCTTTGACATGGTATGTATCCTCTCGTAATATTGTCTGGTCGACCATACTGAACATGTATAAGATGTTAATTTCTTGGTTTTTTCGACTTTAACAGGTTAATAATAATGCTAATTTTAAGACAAATCCGAACCGTGAAGTTGGACGGGATGAAATTACTCGACCCCAGATCGACCTGAATTCATTTGGACAAGACAATAAATCCAACAATCAAGAATCTGAAGATTCTGTAAGAGTCTCAAACCAGGACTCCAGCAGGCCCCTTTGTGCAAATGTAGCTCTTGATTTGGAGTTGACCCTTTCAGCTCCAAAAACAGTGGGGCAAAATGAATCCTCCTCCACTTCTCTTCTAATGGGTCCTATTAGTGTTATCTGACTAGAATAAAATTACAAGTATCTTTCTTAATTTGCTAATCAACTTTGTCATGAATTATTGTCCTACTTACTTTCTCTAGATGATAATGATTTCATTGATTTTTTAATCCTTTAATATCATGTTGTCCTTATGATATAAGAAATAAATGTCATTATAAAATAAATAACTAATAAATAAGTACATATATTTGGATTGCTCTATGATGATTTTTAAGGTTGATCTTTAAAGATGAACCCTTAAATTTTTACATAGTATTAGAGTATATCAAGCTTCAATAGACAATCGTAATTTCTATATTCGAGAAAACCATAAAGCTGATCTTTTAAAATGACCATAAAATTTTTACTATTTCTGTGTAGGTTTCCAAAGGAACTCAAACGATTAAAGAATACTTGCAATCTGGGAAGTGCAAAGCAATGAACTTGTTCATTGTGAAGACCTTATTATTATATTATTATAGTTAAAATACAAAGCAATTGCTACGATTACATATTCTTCTATTACATTTATCAATTAGAAATCCAAAGTTTACTTACCAGCCACATCCAAACCCCACAAGACCACTGTTTTAAAAAGCTTATTCAGACGACACTTAAGTGTAAGGATGACAATTTAAACTGATCCGTCAAAAAATTTGTAGGATCCCGAGTCAAACGGCTGGGTAAAAAAAATTTTGCCCCAACGGGTTGACAAGTCAAGGCGGTACAGGTCATTTCAGGGCAAATCACGTTGCAGGTCGGCCTCGACTTGAACTACCCCACCTTGTTTAAATGAAAAATATTTTCAAATAGATAAAAACTAAGAAAAAAAATAAGAAAAAGCAACAAAAAATATTTAAAAATTTAAACTAGACAAAATCTCACCCCGACACCCAACCAGACCCGATCCGCCCGAATTTTGGCAGGCCACACGGCGGAGCGGGACATGTCATAAAAAAAATGCTTCACGGATTGGGCAGGCAGGCAATCCTGAACCTCACCCATTGTCATCCCTGCTTAAGCAGCATATAATTATGCTTAATTATACTTGAAGTTTGAGTTTCATGTTTCATCACGCTTTTTACTTTATCACATATTGATTATAATTTTATCACGCGTTAATGCTGTTATTCGTGGCTAGATTCAATAATCGATCTAAAATTTTTTTTACGTCTCACGCTTTTTAGAACCTAGCCCAAATCACAAAATAACTTCTTCTCTCAGAAAATAAAATTGGGCAACGGCACAACTATCAAAACGCAAAATAATTCTGGCTCTGACCAAGTAGTAATTGATTCTCTCGCCAGTCACCACACTACTGTCTAGCTGTCGATTTCTCTCTCTTCAGTCGCAAACATAGGAGCCACTAATGGATTCTCTATCTTGCAGCTACGTGTTGACGATTAGATTAATCTTGAAGAGTTGTGATATTATATATATCTTGTATATATAGTTATAATTACGGGTTTCTGAACAAATATAAATATTTGTAACCATTTTCAAAATTAAGGTGCCTTAACCCTTTTTATTTAAAAAATTAGATGGTTATAGTGTGACCTTAACTATTGGCCGCAATATGTTATAATATCACCCTTCGGACCACCGTCACATCACTGTTACACAACTATCGCATCACCAGTCACAACTAAAATCGAGCAAGTTGAAGTTGCACTCTGATGAGTCGCAACTCATCTCCGTCGAGTTGTCACAGCCACAAATCCGATGAGTCACAACCCTGATAAGAACTCCTTGCCAGCGAGTCACAAATCACAACTCTAATGAGCCACCAGTCGCAAATGTGATCCCCGACGACTTACAACTCGTCGGTCACAAAAAGAATTCCACTTTAGTGAGTCACAGCTCAACTCCGTCGAGTTGCAACTCGTCTCCGATGAGTTGTCACAGTCACAAATCCAACAAGTCACAACTCATTGGTAGCGAGCCACATATGCATTCAGAACTCCAACAAGCCACCAATCGCAAATGTGATCCCCGATGAGTCACAACTCCTCACTCACTTGAACACCGCAACAAATCACTACAGGGACCTAACCATCTATCAAAACCCTAAACATTGCATTCATAACCTCCACTGTTACCTCCACACATCGCGACCGCATACCGCCAATCACTGCTACCTAAATCGGTTTAGCTTCTAGCCTTAACAAGCCTAACCGCTCAAATAATCAACATGCGTCACAAATTCACCACACAAAAACACAAAGCACAAAATCATAACCCCCAAACTCAAACAAGAAATCAACAGAAAATGAACCACAAACCGAAACCAATTCGGGTGAAGCACCATTCGTTGAAAGAGATAAATCACAAAATTACGTAATGAAAATCACGACCTGATGCAGCGGCGATGTGATGGTTACAACGAAAAAGGCGGTAGCTTGCAAATCGTAACACAAAGAAAGGATGATGAACAGAGTCTAGATTGCAGTGGCAAAGGCAGTGCGTGCCGCTGGAGGTAAAGTCGCTCAGAGAGAAGGGGGGACTAGAATGCGCGATCTGAAGTGGGTCACACCTGATTTTCCCATAGTTGCAAGTTGGTACTTATTTTTGAAAAGGGATATTGAAATCACTTGATTTGTGTAATCAACCCAAGTTATTAGCATGTGACTTGTATTTACTCAGTAATTAGAAGTCTTGTATAGAACTACAGAATAAATACACAAAAATTACTTTGATTCTTTCACAATTCAACTCTTCACGCTTGATATAGATTCTGCACACACCATTATTAACAAAAACTAATTTTGTGTCACAATTTCTAAATTATAGCACTTTGCCGGTCTATAGAGACGCAGGGAAAATTCAAACTTTCCATTTGTTTGATACATGAATATTTTTGTTTGGGGAACATATATATTCACACAACAACTTCTATTCATTGCACAAGATTTTTGTTGAAATGATGGAGGAATAATTCAAAAGGCCCATTATATGTTCCTTTTGTTCCAAGTCACACTACAAGAAAACTCGCTAGTACTGACGGTAAAATTCCAACGGCCACCAAACCGTCGGTAATTACTGACAGTAGACCTCAATCCGTCGGAAATTTCCAACTGAAACAGAGACCGTCGGTAATTACCAAGGAACAGCCGTTTGTAAATACCAACAGCAATACAAGACCGTCGGTACTTACCGACGGCAAAACCTTTCCGTCGGTATTTACCGACGGCATGACACTGCCGTCAGTAATCACCGACAGATTTGGCTATCGGAAATTACCAACGGCTTTTTCTTGCCGTCGGCAATTTCTACCGGTTTTCTATACTATCGGCAATCTCTAGCCGATCTTAGGCTGTCGGAAATCTTTAACAATTTACTTAGCCAAAAAATGCAATTGCTTGTAACAATGATATACCATTTTAATACGTAATACGCTGAATGTGGGTGTGTGTTAAAAATCTATAAAATTTAATTTTCTATAGTTTGTTTTTAAAATTACACTAAGATCGTTATATTTTATATATTTTAAATTGGTACATAAATTTACATATGTCAAACTATATAACATGTAATCCAAATTTCCTCTTATCTAAAGATTTAAGTAAAATGAAATAAGGTTTTTAAAGGAAAAAAATATTGAAATAAAACCTTCAGTGATACAATTGTTTTTTTCATTTATTAATGTTTGAAAATAAAAAATATTTTGAGATAACTTACTTTTTTTGAAAAAAGATCGCATGAATGAAAATTCAAGAACACATGTATGAAAATTTAAGTGTCTTAATCACTGTCACACAAAATTTGAATATACGGGTAAAATGATAATTTTGAAATTTACAACTTGTAAATGACACTATAAAATTCTAATTATGTTTACAATTTCTAACTTACAAATTTTTTATGTAGCAAAAACTTAAAATGATAAAGCATAATTAAATAGATAATAAACAGTGTTAAGTATTTTATATACTATTTATATATTCACACACACACACACATATTATATTTTTACTTATATTATTGGTTTTAAAAAATTACTTATTTTTTAAATTGCAAAAACTATATGAATATATGTTAAACATATTAGGGACAAATTTAGGTCACAAGAATCATCAGCGGCCTAGCGGTTGGGACTTTGCCACCCATCCGCTAGGTTTGGAGTTCAAAACACCTTCTACGCAAAAGGTGAAATAACATTGATTAATTATCCAACCAGGTCGGGTTGGGTTCACGGACGAGCTGGAAGCGGGTCAGATAGCTGTCAGGTCAGGTTCTCAGGAGGATTTAAAAATATATTAATATTTATTGTATTAATATATTATCGATAGCACCCGCGGCCGTTGGAAATTACTGACGGTACATGGGTGGCCGTCCGAAATTAGCAACGGCACCCTTGACCATCAGAATGCACCGACAAAAGTCAGCCATCAATAATTACCGATGACAAAAAACGTCCGTCGGTGATCACCGACAAGCCTATCACCGATGGAATTTTCCGATCACCGTCGGTAATTGGTAACTTAAATTTCTGTTAGATTTTGACTGTCGGTAACGACGTGTTTTTTAGTAGTGTCAGTCTATTAGTATAGTGCTAGGGTTATTTAAGTCGTTGTTTCTATCATAGGAAGGGAGATGGATTAGATTATAAAATTATAACATTGAGATTGTTCTCAATTATTCTAATTATTCAGCATTCTAATGAATCAACAAATAGTTGATGGTAATTACAATTCAAGTATTCACATAATCAACGAATTGTATTTGAACCTTTTCATTCATTCACGCTTTGGCTTGCGTCAGTTGGTATGAGAGCCCAGTCTATGCTCCAAGAGGATGCCGCTTACGTGACAAATCTATGGGAATGATACGGTCCAGATCTATCTATAGATCGACTTGTTGAAAAGAAGTATAGTTGCCTTGCAGACACAACGATGGAGTTGTTGAAGATGACCAGCCAGCGGCATAAGGGATAAAGCTCTACATCAAGATTCAAGGGCGAATCTTCTTAGCCCCTGGGAGAATAATAGAGGAATATTCTGGAAGACTCATTATATGTTTCTTTTGTTTGAAGTCAGCGCATTAGTATAGTGCTGGGGTTTTATTATTTGATTTAAGTGGTTTATATCATAGGAAGGAAAGTGGATTTGATTATGAAATTATAACATTGAGATGTTTCTCAATTATTCTGATAAATAAAAAATAGTTGAAGGTTATTACAATTCGAGTATTCACAGAATTAATAAATTGTATTTGAACTCTTTTATTCATTCACGCTTCTGCCTACATCAATTGTACTACTTGATCAAAAAGTAGTACACAAATTTAAATAAAATTGACACATGACATAATCATATTTTTCAACCCATCACATCACCTTTATATCAATGATAATCACATGGGCCACATATATTTTTTATCACATTTTTTTGTCTCTTTGTTTATTCAAATTGAATTATTCTTATTGTATTGAAGATCTTTCTCTTTATTTTTCATGACATTATGCCCCAACATAAGATCTTTTCTTCCATTATTTCTTGTGATTACTCATAGATTATATCTTCTTGTTCTTATGATAACTTTCGTCCAAAAAATTTTGATGATATGCATTAAATCATGAGAAAACGTATTATTGTACGTCTATATTTTTCGCTATTTTACTTACTTAAAATATTTAATTATGTAAAGAATTATATTATATATAAAACTATAACATAAAAAAGTTAACGATCTAAATATGAAAAATTTGTGAAGGATGTTAAGATCGGAAGAGCGTCGTGTGGTGTAGTTAGTAAAAATTATAGTGTGAATATAACTAACCTTTTGTTTTCCTTGAAAAAAAATGTAGTGAAAAAATAATTAAGGGGAATGTATCACAGAGTTCGATTTCTATTTCCACTAATGTATCAAACACACATAAATTAAGATAGGACTATTTTCTACAAAATGAGACATTTTCCATTAAAAATTAAAATTTCAATTGTCTTCAATTGATTTCAATTGAATTATGACCTCCCTAGCACTATGGACTTCAAAAATATTCCATGAAATTCCCAGTCGAAGTCGATCTGTAGGCCAGCGTACAATTACCCTAGAAATAGAAGACTTGTGGACTTACTCCCAGTCGAAGTCACGAGCTTCCTGAGCACCTCCAATGCTCAAAATCTTTGGACCATGTCTATTAAGAAAGACAAAATAAATTGGTAGATTCATATGTTTCCTATTTTTTCTCCAATTTTCTATTTTTTAAATTACTTTTCTCTTATCTACATTATTTTTCCTTCTTTTGCTTTCCCATGTCGCATATAAGGTCTAAAAACACACCTATCTTCATATTCTCCACAACTTTGCTCTTCCGATCTTTTTAAATTTCTATCTCTCTTTTTTTTTCACTTTTTCTTCTCTTTCTTTTTTTCACATCTTTCCACTAACATTCAATTAAAATAATCTTCTTTCTACCTCTCTTCTCTATACCACCCATGACTCAAGACCATGCACGGGAGATGCTTAAAGCTCTCTATCTCTGTTGTGCAAGTGCGGCCCGGACTCCATCTTCCCCCTTAACTTATATGGTTTATATACTATATCAGAAATTGCTAATGTAAGAGGTAAAAAAAACCTATCATTTTGAGTTTTTTTTTCACCCAATATATGTCTGTAATGTTTTAAAGAAAAAAAGATCAAGAGCTGCTTCACGAGCATATGACGTAGTGGTAAAGTAGGAGGCTGAAAAGACACTTATGGAGGATTTTGGGTTGGAATCTTAGCGGGACTATGTGAATCACACAAGTCCAGGCCGAATGTTTATGTGCCATGTGAACACATCCGAATTTACCGAAAGGACAAACTAGTGGAGAAGGTCTTCCTCTCCCAAGATTAGTTGGGAGAAAATTTGAACACTTGGATTATCAAAAAAAAAAAAATAGAAGAAGAAAAAAGGGAGGCTAACTAGTGGTAGGACTTACAAAACTACAATAAAATTTTGTAGCACAGTACTCTTAGAGCGTCAGACAAATGGTGTGGTTTGATAATAGCTACTCATCTAATTTGGTAGGAGGGTGGTGATGTACTGACGGCACACCACATCACCGTCTCCTAATGTTCAGGTCTGGTACTTGAAATTTCTTCTAGAATCTTAGTAAACAAGTCCTAATTAAGCTGTCTAAAGGAGGTGTTTATCTGGTATTACTCTATCAACTATTTAACTCAAGAACGAGAATATATTCTACAATCTTAAGTTTAGATAAACGTTTTTGACAAAATAAAAATCTATAATACAAATAAATATTATCTAAAAGTTTTATCTAAAATCAATCAATTTGCTTGAATCTCTTACCAGACAACTTGTCTCGTGCGGCAATTCAATCTGCCACCAGTTTGTCAGATAGCAAATTTACTTTTGAGCGATGGTGACCCAATGAAGCCATTGTACGTCGCTAAATACATATGTTAAACCAGACATATTTTTTCTTTTTGAGCTAATTTTTTTTTAAAAAAATTTGTTTTACCTTTTCTAACAATCTAAATGGTATAAAAGGCGAAAAACTGTTAAGATGGAGATGAAATATCACGTGTTTTAAAGTGGACTTGAATAAAATCACAAAGTATAGTGTGACAAAATGGTAATTAAGATCAAGTTTCAAATAATTTGAACAAAAGTATAACAAGCTTTATAAATTATTATATTGAGATTTGAAGAACTTTTTGTTTCTTTTTTTTTTTAATAAATTTTTAGACTCTTTTGGATTTTCTTGCTCCTCGGGATAAGATTGCATTGTTGTTAGGTGGACACATTTCTATCTATTAATTCTCACATGCTTTTACGTGGACATCAGGATCTATCAAATAGCATAGGATACTCTCACTAACTCTTGGAATAGACACATCGTTTTTAAAGAACATGTGGTGCAGCGGACGTATTACGGGTTACATGATATATAGTTATTACCACTAGCGTTTGGCATAATAATATTTGATTTATATTTATATGGAATATTACTCACTCAACCCTTGTACATTGAAATATGAAAATGATTTAGGGCCCACATTACCATGAATGAATAAATTGCTCCCAACCAATTACAAAGCTTAGAACTGAATTTTTTTTAAAGAAATTATCAAATTAGGTCATGAAAAATAATAGGGTTGGATCAAATTAATAATATACTTATTTACAAAAATATTAAGGTTAAGAATAAGTTCAATAAAAATGTCTGGGGAAAAAACAAATAATTAAAAGAATATCCAAAAGATGCCGTTCAAAAAAAGAAAATTATTTATGGGTACAAAATCAATCCTCAATTCAGATCGCATAAAAAAAATTAAATAAAAACATAAAAACACTTATAAGTAGAAGTTTCTCTTACAGCTTATAAGATCTATTTAAATCATCTTTTAACCAAAAGTACCTGACAATTCTCTGTAAACTTATTCACTTATAAGTAAAAATTACTTATAAATGAAAAGTTTTATGCATTACTTAGGTATATATAGTTACTTAGAGAATAACTACATGTAATAATAGTATGATAGTACTTCCGATCCAATACCAGTCTTTGCAGGTAAATACTTGTAAATTAGAGGCATTCATCATATAATGTATATCCCTTGTTAAAATCTTATTAGAAAACATACCCTGTTTGAAAAAAGAAATATAGTACATCATTCGTTCGAATCCACTATATATATGTGCACACATATATCAAAGTATAGTTATGTTAAAAATCTTATTAGAAAAATCCAGTGGAACAAAACTTCAGTTAAGGATAAAAATGTGCAACACATATTATTATCTTTCCCTTATAATAATTCCGATCTCATAGAGGATCTTTATTTTCTAAACGTGCTTCTTGCACATCAAAAGCTTATTCAAGTATGATACCCTTCTGAATATTGTCAGACAAAAATTTAATGGATGGATTGAACATAACCATCACATTTCCACATATAACTATATATTCTCAGAAAAGCGATTTGAAAAGGTAAAATTAGAGAATGCTGATAACGGATTATAAATTAGACAATAAAAAAAATTAATAGAGAGGGAGAGAGAACCAATTAATGAGCCCTAGCCCATTTGGTTACAGGGGACTAGGCTGGAGCCGTGAGACCCAAAGCTTCAATTCTCCTTTATGTTATAGATCTCGGCTTATATTTATGCACATTTACACTGTTAAAATGTAGGTTGCAATTGTCCTTTTGAAAAAAGAGAGACAAAGTACATAAATATGTATATACTTTTTACTAACTTTCCTTTTGAACTGCGTTATGTGGCATAATTAAGAATTTATTGCTTGTGACAAGAACAAATTACTCATATATTTTAATTCAGATTGGCATCATAAAGCTTCTAAAGAAAAAGCCGAATCTCGTTTTAAACAAAGTTGTTAGCATTACTATTTGTCACCTCGGGCAATGGTGATTCTGGTACATCAAGCTAATATGAGGATGACAACTGAGAACTGATTCCCAGCATATTAACAATAATTTCTTGTAATTTTGCCAGGACACACTATAAAGTTATATTTGTTCATGAAATCTTCTCCAAAATTATTCATAGTCCGGAATTATTTAAAGTAGATTTTCTAGAGTAGATTAATGTTTTAATGTCTCGTAAAATTTTTGTTGATAAATAGTCAAAATTGACAAATTCTACCAAACAATAAAAGAAAAATGATCTAACATGCACATCATTATGGACATCAAAATATGGAAGATGTTAGAATAAGTTGAATTGTCTAATATACATTTTAAAATTTATGCAATAAATTCTATTGATAATCAAATTTGACATGCAAAACATTAACAAGACATCCAAATTACAACTTGATGAGTAGGATCTCTTCAAGCAAAGAAAATGACAACTCAATAAGGTTGTCAATTCTACATTTGACAATTCCACGTTTGGACCATTTTAAGGTTGGACCATGTAGGATACTAGAAAGGTTTCTTTTTCTTTTTTTTCTTTTTTTTTTTTTGTTTGCATATATAAACTTTATACCTATTGACTATTGTCCTTTATCCAATACTCAATAATATCAAAGTGCTGAGTAAACAAGAGAGGACAACATACTAGTAATTAATGTATGTATATGCTAATGAAATAGTTGTGGAATTGAAAATCCGTGTTAGCACGCCATGTTTTCTAGGGAGTTTTTCTTCATTGGCAATTATATTGTTGATATTCAACTTTTATATACGCTTATGGTTGATGGCTCATTATGGAATTTAGGGTTTGATTAATTTATCTAAGCATACTCCGATTTTTATAATCGAAGAATATGGAATCAGACTTGTTAACCAGTTATATAGGTACGTAAACTATAATGTGAAGAAATGTTTGTACGGAATAACTCATGTAGGACACATAATGATACTGTACCCAAAAATGGTCCTATTTTGTCATAAATTTTGGTCCAACATGAGACAACCACTAAACTAGCCAGTCCTTCTACTGCAAGACTCAAATTATTCATTTATGAAAATAACTTTTCAGATGTGGTGACAGCCATGCGTTTTTTTTTTTTTTTTTTAACTTCTTTTACCATGTCAAATGTGGAGTTTCTAAGGAATTAATTAATTACACAATCAGCTACTTTTGAGAAATTCATTTCAAGTTCAAACATACTTAGAATAAGTCCTTTGAAGGCATATATGAAGCGTTTGATGAAACGTCAAAATGAAGCTTCAAATGATTTCAAGTCTGGATAGTTTAATCAAAGTCAATATGTAGAAAAACGTAAAGCGTAATTAAGCTATAACTTAAGTTTCAAAATATATGAGTGAAGTGTCGGTGAACTTTCAGAATATAGATCTAGGGATGGTACAATTATTCGTTTAGTTAGGTGGTTGACCGACGGCCTAGCTGGTTAAAGGCTTCGTTCATGGAAAAGTTCATAATTTTAATTATTTTTCCTCTTCTAATAATATATAAAGACCAACTACAATTACAAAATTTTAAAACATTGTGCTAAAAAATAAAAATATTTTTCAATTAGAAATAAGATTTTAAAATAAAAGAATATCATCTATTTTTTTTATTTTTTTTGATCAACTTCCAAATAGATTTATGTAACCTTTAAAAAAAAAAGGATTTATGTAAGTAGATGACAAACCTGAAACTGCAGAAGTAGACAAAAACAAGGAGTAACTTTCAAATATGGCTGTGAATCTTGTCGAGATAGACAAGTTCTTTTTAGCAATAATATGCCTAAATTCAAATATTGAAAAATAGTAAAAAGATATAAGATACATTAATCTTATATAGAGTAGAGATCATAAGGCCTTGGTTTTGTATATCTTATGAATAAAACCATCCCCGGAATTTTGCTTATCACGTCACATAGACTTAAAGATTATTCTTTTTAATCTCTATTCAGAAAAAGAATCTTTTGTAATCTCACCTGGCAATAACGTTTTGGAGTGTGACTCAACATATTTTATATGATTGTAAAAAATTTTCATATATATGATATAAGATTTTTGTCTTAGACAGCCTACATATTTCATTCTCTCTTTCTTTTTTTTTCTTTTTTTTTTTTTTTTTGTTGTGCTTATCGCGTAGGTATTAATTTTGTTGTTAATAATATTTTATTTTATAATATGTGTTGTTCCTTTTGGCAAATTGTTGGCGAACAAGTTTTCAAGAGGATGTTATTGGCGTATAAAGCGTCCACGTGCACTCAGATTGACTTGGTATTAAGGCAAAGGGTGGAAGAATTCTACGGCCGGTGACATTTTAAGAAAGTTAAGCATGGTTGTACCATATTCTTTTGAGCATGTTTTAATCATGAACTGATAAAGTTATTTAACAATATCTTTTCTTATCACATAGATATTGATTTTATTATTAACATTATTTTATTTACATTATCTGTTCTTCCTTCTTGAAAATCATTGGCTGACAAGCTGTGAAGAAGAGATGCTACTAAGATATGGCGGGTCCACACAACGGCTGGTTACTAAGGCAAAATGGTGTAGCTGAATTTTAATTTCTATGACTGACGAGATTTGAATAAAGTTAAGCAGTAATGTTGTACACTTGTACCATATTCTGTTGAGCATTTTTATTTTTTTTTACATGAACTAATTATCAAATTATTTAACAATATCTTTCTCTTATCACATAGATATATATATATTTGGTTGTTATTAACAGTATTTAATTTATATTATGTGTTCATCCTTTTCACAAATCGTTGGCTAACAAACTGTTAAGAGGGTGCATGTTACTGATATATAGCAGGTTCACACATACGCCCATTGGCTTGATATTAAGGCAAAGGGTGGCCAAATTTTAATTACTATGACTGATGATACTTGAAGAAATCTAAGTATTAGGGTTGTAATATATTCGTTTGAGCATGCTTTTTAACATGAACTAATCAAATTATTTAACAATATATCGCTCCTCGCATAGATATATTGATTTTGTTATTAATAATATTTATTTATATTCTGTGTTCTTCTTTTTAGCAAATCGCTGTCTAACAAACTGTCAAAAAGGATGTTACTGATAAATTGCGGGTCCATACGCACTTACGCCCGGAGGGTGTGGCCGAGTTAATTTTACTGACACATGACATTTGAAGAAAGTCAAGCATTAGGGTTGTACTGTATTCTTTTGAATATGATTTTTGACATGAACTAATCAAATTATTTAACAATATCTTTCCCTTATCACATGGATACTGATTTTGTTATTCATAATATTTTATTTATATTCTGTATTCTTCTTTTCTAGCCAAATGTCAAGAGAATGTTACTGATATATAGTGACTCCACGCGGTCACACTGGCTTGATACTAAGGCAAAGCTTGTGGCCGAATTTCAATTTCTATGACTAAAGACATTTGAAGAAGGTTAAGCATTAGAGTTGTACTACATTCTTTTGAGTATGTTTTTTACATAAACTGATTAAATTATTTAAATTTGTTGAACATAGAAGTGTTTGCGCTCTTATACCAGACTATGGTATGTCTTGAAAATTATTATGGCACTAGCAGAAAGGTAGATCTAAATTTTCAAATAGCATGACCAAGAATGTAGAAAATGTAAAACTTTGTATGATATGCGCTATTTTATTCGGAAAATATATGAAAGAAATCCTACAGCTCTAGACAGCATAAAATTACAAAAAATTTACAAAATTTTGATTTTTGGTATCTCACATAGAATTTTTGCACAGAATATATGGTTAAATTTCCTAGATTTTAAGGCATTGACATGAATCACAACAGAAATCAAAAGGCCCCCTTCTCTTCTTATAGATAAATAAGATCTTCCCTTCAATATTCTGTTTATCTCATTTTGATATAGGGACCGTACTAAAAGAAATGTCGGCTACAGGGGCGACAATTTTCGACGACCCCGAAATTCGTCGCTACAGCTTTGGTTGTAGCGGCAATTACCAGTCGCCGCAGTAGGGTAACCCCTGTAGCGGCGACAGCGGCGACAAATTAATGTCGCCGCTATATGTCCCATCTACAATGGCGACATCTTAATGTCGCCACTAAAGGTCCTACCGACAGCGGCGACAACATAGTATCTATAGCGGCGATATGAAAGTCATCGCTATGTGGTTAGCGGGAACATTTCTCACCTTTATTGAGCCCTATACCGGTGACTTTCCATTGCTATAGATACCATGTTTATCGTTATTGTTGTAATAATTTATATAATATATATTTTAGTTGCAAGTATTAAACTGACAATTGCTTTAGCTCAATTGGTGAAAGGCTTAGGTGTAAAGAGGAGCTCCGAAGTTTGAGTCCTGGCGGAGGCAGAATGATTTATCAATTAATTATTGGGGAAACGGATTGGGTCGGGTCGGGTCGGGTCATGGGCGGGGCTGGCGGGTTGGCTAGGTCGCGGGTTGGGTCAAATATTTTTGTGGCCCAAAACGGTAAAGCTTATAGTGGCACAGTATAGGAGTCGTCGCTACAGGTCTGATAGTCGTCGCTAGGAGGGTATAGGTATGGACCTATAGTAACAAAATTGTCGTCACTAAAATTCGTCGCAATCGGCCTATGTCGCCGCTACAAACGACATTTTTTGTAGTGCACTTCATTATGGAAACCGCATGCACACGTGACATCACCTGACACACATGTAGTGGAATGGAGACCACATGCATACATGACACCACCTGATGTGCATATAGTATCCACATGGTCTCTAAATCAAAATTATTTGTTTATCTCATATATGAGCTAGTTGTAGGCTATGTACCTTGTGAGTTAAGGTAATCCTTTAGTCTCGTATGATAATAGAAAATTGTTTAGCTTAATTAGTATTTTGGGTTGCACGAGAGAAATTTTATGATTATTATAGGCCATGAGACCAATCCCAGTCCTATTATTATTGGGGCCCTAGACGAACTTCAGAAAATGGACCCCTATAACAAGTAATAACTAGGGGTTGGAAGGGGCGGAGGCTCCTGCCCGGGGGTTTGGGGGCAACATCCCCGAGAAAAATTTTTTTGGTACTATATTCGTTCATTTTTTTATCGTAACCTTTAACAACTCTTCCTAAATTAACAAGATTTAGTATGCAATATATGTCATTTGGAACACAATATATACAACATATCAAAAATTACCAAAATATATACAACATACAAAAAATTACATAAAGACAACACGTTTTGCAGTTTTAGAGGCAAAAATACTAATTAAATATTCATAATCTAATTTTTCAAACATTTCTTTCTCAATGGATAGTAAGGCCAAACTATTTAGTCTTTCTTGTGATATGGTTGAACGGAGATAGGTCTTGAGCAACATGAGTTTGGAGAAACTTCTTTCTGTTGAGGCCACTGTAACTGGTAGAGTTAACAAGATTTGATACGCAATATATGCCGTTGGAAACATAGTACTACCATGCATGGTTGTTTTTATGTATTGCAACATTTGAATTGCACTCTTCACATCATTCGGTAAGTACATCTTCAAAATCAACAATTTAGTATACAAATCATTTCCAACAATGTCTGAATTGTCATCATGTCTCTAATATTTCTCCAAATTCATGCAAAACAGCCTCAAGTCATTGTTACGCAGTTGTTGTAACCTTTTAATATCAAACAAAAAACCAAAAGTCTCCGCATATACTTTAAAGTGCTCAAATCGGGTTTGAACAAAAGATCGCGCTCGATCAACCACACACAAAAAGTACTCAACTCTAAATGATTCCTCAGGTGACAAACATACCTACCATGAGAAGATAACAATGAAATAAATAAAAAGGAAAAATGACAAAAACAACAAATGCAAGTTTATGGTTATACCTCATCACTAATACTTTCATCAAATCGTCTTTTCCTTCGAATGGTACATTTCTTGGAATACAGGTTCAATTCCCAATTCGATTGCCTTTTGTGTTGCTTCATTCAATGCTTCATTGAACCCATTTTCTCTATAATGTTCCAGAAAGGCAGCAAGACTTTGTAAAAGTCTTGTAGCACCATCAATGTCTATATTCTCCGATTGGAGACATTTACTCACGCTGTTAATCACAAACAACAATTTATACCAAATGATCAGGCTAAGCAAGAATTCAAAATTTGCAACATAATCTACATAGGTCTCAGCATCAAGCTTTGGAATATCCACATCATGCTCTGCCAAATCAAGTAAAGCATCTATTATGCTTTGGGTTTGCTCTTTTATAGGTTTGAGACTTTCAATATGGCTTTCCCAACGCGTTGTGGACAATGGCTTCACTGTAAGACCATGCACTCTATTTTTGAATATTTGCCATCTTTTGGTTGATGCAGAGAACACAGTATAAATCTTGTGTTTCACTGTAAAAAACCTACATTTGACCATATCACATAATATCAGGTTAAGGCTATGACAAGCACATGGAGTATAAAAAGCTTGGGGATCAAATTTCAAGTAATCTACTCAGGACGCCTTTATACTTTCCATTCATGTTAGCCCCATTGTCATACCCTTGACCCCCTGATGTCATCAACATTCAGATCAAGTTTGGACAAAACATTTTTAAGCAAGGTGAAAAACCCAAGTACAGATGCATCATCTACCTTCAAAAAACTCAAGCCAAAATGCTTCAACAACCACTACATCAGCCGTATCATTCACACATCGTATCACTAGAGACATCTGCTCTTCATAACTCGCATCGGGTGTCTGATCAAGTATGATAGAGAAAAATTGCTCAATTTTAATGATTTTGATAATTGAACTTTTCACCTCAGCTGGCAATATTTGAATAAGCTCATTTTGGATATGTTTGCCAAGATAGGTATACTGAATCCCATGGGATGTAGCACATCGAAGGTGCTCATTCATCACTAGATCAAACTTAGCAACCATCTCTACCAATTGCAAAAAGAGGCCATTATTCTCGGCATAGAGTTTCTCGTTATCACTCCGAAATGGCAATGTGGTTTTTACAAGTGTGGTCAAATCACAATTATCCTTGTCAACACTTCTCTCCAATGTGCCTTTTCTTCAGTCATCAACAATTGCGATCTTGTCAATTGTAGCATTTTTCCTAAGTCTGTTTTCCAATTCAGTCCAACGAACTATACAATCTAAATGCTCTAGATTTCTATCATGACCTTGCAGAACTCTCCCCACATCATGCCAATCTCTGAATCCGTCGTAAGCCAATTGATCGGCTTTGGACACAGTATCATGTTTAGAAACAACTTGCAACAGAAGCAAAACAACTTGTCCTTAGAAATTGAATATATAAGCCACCTCCTATCAACTGTCTTCCCATGTGGTAGTACTCAGCTATAATATGATGAGTCAAAGTGTCTGTTGGTAGCACCCTTTGGAAACACGATGCCTTGAACTCTTTTTAGACCTCTCTCCACTAAATAATCTCTCTTTTTATGATTAATGTGTGTCCAATTTCCAGGATCCTCAACATCAATCTCTTCTATTTCCTCTTCTTCTTTTGTTGCTCCAAAATCTGTTGCATTATTTCCTTTATTCATATCCTCTTCTTCATCCACATCAACATCGATTGGGTCATTCACCACATTTTCGACATTTTCTTCAATTTTCTCCTCTTTTTTTCTTTTGAAAGAACTTATCAATATCTCCTGACGCTCTTCCGATCTTAAAGCTTCAACCCTTGCCTTCTTTTTTCTCTTTTGATATTCGGATGCGATGTTTTGGAGATATGGCATATGCCAATTAATCACATCACTAGAAGAAATGAATAGTAATTAATCTTATCGCTATGATAGAAGCATCGTTTATCAATTGCAAATTCAACAAACTAAAGATAGTATGTTACAAATAATATGTGAATTCAACCCGTGTAGTGTGATTTATGTAGTTCCTTTAATAAAATTTCAAACCAATAAATAAATCAATTCTCAAATTTCATCCAAAATTCCTCACTACCTAAACCAAATTAAACAAACTAAAGATAATATGTTACAAATAATATGTTAATTCGACCCTTGTGTAGTGCGATTTATGTAGTTCCTTTAATAAAATTTCAAACCAATAAATAAATCAATTCTCAAATTTCATCCAAAATTCCTCACTATCTAAACCAAATTAAACAAACTAAAGATAATATGTTACAAATAATATGTTACTTCAACCCTTGTGTAGTATGATTTATGTAGTTCTTTTAATAAAATTTCAAACCAATAAATAAATCAATTTTCAAATTTCATTCAAATTTCCTCACTACCTAAACCAAATTAAACAAAATGAAGATAATATGTTACAAATAATATGTTAATTCAACCCTTGTGTAGTATGATTTATGTAGTTCCTTTAATAAAATTTCAAACCAATAAATAAATCGGAAGATTCTCAAATTTCATCCAAAATTCCTCACTACCTAAACCAAACTAATTAACCAATAAACCTCCTCAATCATTAAACAAAACCACATAATCAATTAAGTAATAAACTTCCTCAATCCCTAAACCAAGCCAAGTAACCATTTAAGCAATCAACCTCCTCAAAGCACGAGATGAAAACATTATCCTTAAACACAATGTTTGAATAGATGCATTTGTGTCAACGTTTTAATTCCTTCACCGATTATCTAACATTATATAACAATATATAGGTAACTTGACTTATTAACCAAACATGAAAACACGCAAAGATATTAAGAAAAATGAATTATATAACACTATAAATTTACAATATTGAATATCTCAATCTAAATGTAATTAAATTCAAATAAACTATCAAGCACCATTACAATGAAAATGGAAATAAGTGACATCAATGTAAAATAAATAAAAATAAAAATAAAAATAATCATATTTATAAATACATCAAATCTAAAATTATTATATTACATTGAATTTGATTGCAAATCTAAAAATTTCAAGGTAACTCCATTTCTTCTACCAATTACAATCTAATCAAATTCATCAACTAGACCATTACAATGAAAATGGAAATGAGAGACATCAATGTAAAAAAAAAAAAAAGTCATATTTATAAAGACATCAAATCTAAACTTACATTGAATTTGATTACAAATCTAAAATTTCAAAGTAACTCCATTTTTGCTACCAATTACAACCAAATCAAATTCAAATAAACTATCAAGCACCATTACAATGAAAATGGAAATAAGAGACATCAATGTAAAAAAAAAAAAATAATCATATTTATAAAGGCCAATTATCTAAAATTACATTGAATTTGATTACAAATCTAAAATTGCAAGGTAACTCCATTTCTTCTACCAATTACAATCTAATCAAATTCAAATAAACTATCAAGCACCATTACAATGAAAATGGAAATGAGAGACATCAATGTAAAAAAAAAAAAAAGCATATTTATAAAGACATCAAATCCAAAATTACATTGAATTTGATTACATTGAATTTGATTACAAATCTAAAATTTCAAGGTAATTCCATTTCTTCTACCAATTACAACATAATCAAATTCAAATAAACTATCAAGCACCATTACAATGAAAATGGAAATGACCACATCAATGTAAAAAAAAAAAAATCCTATTTATAAAGACATCAAATCTAAAGTTACATTGAATTTGATTACAAATCTAAAATTTCAAGGTAACTCCATTTCTTCTACCAGTTACAACCTAATCAAATTCAAATAAACTATCAAGCACCATTACAATGAAAATGGAAATGACCCATATCAATGTAAAAAAAAAAAAAAATCCTATTTATAAAGACATCAAATCTAAACTTGCATTGAATTTGATTACATTGAATTTGATTACAAAGCTAAAATTTCAAGGTAACTCCATTTCTTCTACCAATTACAACCTAATCAAATTCAAATAAACTATCAAGTATCATTACAATGAAAATGGAAATGACCCACATCAATGTAAAAAAAAAAATCCTATTTATAAAGACATCAAATCTAAAATTACATTGAATTTGATTACATTGAATTTGATTACAAATCTAAAATTTCAAGGTAACTCCATTTCTTCTACCAATTACAACCTAATCAAATTCAAATAAACTATCAAGCACCATTACAATGAAAATGGAAATGACCCACATCAATGTTAAAAAAAAAATCCTATTTAAAAAGACATCAAATATAAAATTACATTGAATTTGATTACAAATCTAAAATTTCAAGGTAACTCCATTTATTCTACCAATTACAACCTAATCAAATTCAAATAAACTATCAAGCACCATTATGATGAAAATGGAAATGAGAGACATCAATATAAAAAAAAATCTTATTTATAAAGACATCAAATAATGGGGTTGGGGTGATTAGAAATTACAATGAATTTATCCCTGAGGCCAAGAAGGCAGATGGCTGGCGGCGGCGGTTGTAGCAGTAGCAGAAGGCCACAGTCCACGGCACAGCTCAGCCAGCAGAAGCAACAGCAGTGGACAGCTCACAGCAGGGTAGGCGAGGCAGCAACCGGTAACGCAGCAGAAACTCCTGATGATGGCGGATTGAGAGCGAAAGAGATTGATTGTTGATTGCCAAATTAGTCTTCAATTCTCAAATTGGGATTTAGGATAATTTGGCATAATTTGAAATTCAGGGATTTGGGAGGGGGGATGTGCGACTAAGCCTCAAATTCGTATTCTATTTGTGAATTAATTTTTTTTTCATTAATCTGGAAAAAATTTTTGGGCCAAAATAATGGGCCCTTAAAATTTAAAGAATTGGACTCTCTTCTTCAAAATATAGACCCTGAAAACATTAAAAAAAAAAAGATGATATGAATATTGGGCTATGTATAACAAATTAGTTTGGGCCCCTATTTGTCCTGGGCTTGAGGCGGCTGCTTTGTCCGCCTTGGCCCAGGACCGGCCGTGCCTGAGACTTAGAGCACCTCCAATGGTATTCTATACATTACTTCATACATAGGAAAGAAATATGAATTGAAAGAAATTATCTCTAACTATCTTGCTTACTGGGAAAGCTAGGGAGACATGTGGCTAATTACTACAGGTTTATTTATAAAAACAAGGAAAAAAATATAAAAAAAAAAAAAAAAAAAAAAAACAGGATGTAGTGTGAGACTTTCTTACTCAATTTAGATGTAGTTTATAATTGGTTGCCAAACACGCTTTAAAGGCTCGTTTGGCAACCAATTATAATTTAAAGTTAAAACTATAATAATGGGTTAAAACACAAAAGAGGCTTACTCTGTATTATGATATAATGGCCAGTCACATTAATAATAAATGTAAAATTGTAAATGTCATGTGTTCATTTATAATTCATAATAATTGAAAGTCAGTTCTAATCAGGAATATTTTTAAATGATGTAGTGGGTGCACACACCGTGTGAGTGGTGCTCAACACAGGAGCATTATTACATAATTGGTTGCGGAAATGGACACTAAGATACATGTCTTGAGTGCAAAAAGTTTCTAACATATATAGTGGTACCAGCAATGGTGACAGAATACATAAAGGACGTGTGACAATAAAGGAGAGGCATATGTTGTAAATCAAACCATAGCTCTGGTATTGTAAGAAAACAGTTTAGTGGTATGTATTAGAAATTTTCAATCACGAGGGTAGATAATTAAGATTTTGTCATCAGCCTAGGATAGTATGTTTGCTAACATAAGAATGTGAATGTGATATATGTGACCAATAAGCTGACACATGTTGAACACTCTAGATTCAACTGATGCAATAAAAGGAACAATAAAGACAAAATGTGTCCTTCAAAATTTGAAGAAAACAAATGCCATGTTTCTTGTTGCCTTTCTGTAAAGTGTTTAGCATATAACCAAAACAAAGGACAAAAGTTCCTTTGTTCCAAATTCTATATATATAGGCTCCGACAATAATATAGACTTGGTGACTTGAAAATAAATATCATTGCATAGTTATGGTCTCACTTAGGGTTAACATAATGAGTCAAGGTATACAGAACAAAAAGGACATATATTACTAAATAATTCTAGCTAGACAAAATAAAAGACAAAAACTTAGACAAAATAAATATGTGATATATGTGATTACCATTGATTGAAAAGTGGTATTATTGTTGAAAAAAATGATACTACCATGTATCAATTTTGTTAAAATTTTTGTTTATCTTTTTGTTTAAATAGCACAACACTATATTATCATGTTTGCTTACCCGAGCAACAACTTGGGTGAGCGACCCTCACATTAGGGGTGGGCCGCTATAATGTGAGGGTCACTCACTTGGGTTGTCACCCATGTGAGCAAATTCACATATACCACTTATTGTGAAAAAAGTGATATACTTGTATGACAATGGAAAAATCTTACAAGGGAGACCAACATGACTAGGTGGAGAAATAGAAACTTATATAATGTAAAAAAGTAACATAGATTTTGTACTCCTTCAGTCCTAGATATATATAGCTCTAATTTTCCTTTTCGGGTTGTCTCAAATATATAGCCCCATTTTCCTTTCTGCGTTATCCCAAATATATTCATGTTTTTTTAATTACATGAACTAATTATCAAATTATTTAACAATATCTTTCTCTTATCATATATATATATATATATATATTTTTCTATTAACAATATTTTATTTATATTCTGTGTCCATCCTTTTCACAAATCGTTGGCTAACAAGCGGTCAAAAGGATGTTACTGAAGACATATAGCAGGTCCACACGCCCCCATTGGCTTGATATTAAGGCAAAGGATGTGGCCGAATTTCAATTACTACGACTGATGACAGTTGAAGAAAGTTAAGTATTAGGGTTGTACTATATTCTTTTGAGCATGGTTTTTAACATGAACTGATCAAATTATTTAACAATATTCTCTCATAACATAGATATTGATTTTTTAATTAATAATATTTTATTTATTTTATGTGTTCTTCCTTTTAGCAAATTGTTGGCTAACAAGCTGTCAAAGGGATATTACTGATATATAGCGGGTCCATATATGCACTCACGTTGGCTTATACTAAGGAAGGCAAAGGGTGCGGCCAAATTTTAAAGACAGATGACATTTGAAGAAAGTTAGGCATAGGTTGTACTATATTCTTTTGATCATGTTTTTTGAAATGAACTACTGATCGAATTATTTAACAATAATATCTTTCACTTATCACATAGATATAATTGATTATTCTGTTATAAATAATATATTTTATTTACGTTATGTATTCTTCCTTTTAACCAAATATGAAGAGAATGTTACTGATTTATAGTGGCTCCAGACGCACTCACATTGGGTTGATACTTTTAATTTATATGATTGATGACATTTGAAGAAAGTTAAATATTAGGGTTGTACTACATTCTTTTGAGCAATTTTTTTTTTTTTTTTAACATAAACTGATCAAATTATTTAAATTTGTTGAACATAAAAGTTTTTGCGCTCTTTGACCGGACTGTGGTAATTCTATGCCTTGCAAATTATTGTGGCACTAGAAGAAATGAATATCTAAATTTTCAAAATAGCGCGACCAAGAGGGTAGTAAATGTAAAATTTTGTAGTCCTGCTAGTTGTAGGTAACTATTCAAACAATGCTTACCCTATTTTTTAAAAAAATTACCTACAAATAGTATTTTCCAACTTTGTACGATATATGTTATTTTCTTAAGGTAATTCTACAAATCCAGCCAATCTCATATTCACCTTACATCCACCCACAATTAAATTACTTATATATCGTGAAAAGTTCACGGTAATTTGTTTTTAATTTATCGCGATATATACGCAAATCAATAAGGTGGACCTTGTGTGGACATGAGATGAGGTCCACATTTAGCATTATCCATTTTATTAGGAGAAGATATGAATGAAATTGTGCAATTTCAGACAGCATATATAAAATTACAAATGGAGATTGTAAAAAGTTATTGAAATTAAAATTTGATTTTGGTATCTCACATAGAACATGGTTTAATTTCCTAGATGTTATGGCATTGACATGAATCCCAATAAATGGAAATCAAAAGGCCCTCTTTTGTTCTTAAAGATAAGATGTTCCCCTCAATATTTTGTTTATCCCATTTTAATATAGAAGAGGATGATAACACAGCCCCTTCACTTGGCTTGACAATTGTTATGGTCCTTGTGACGTTGTTTACTGAATTCAACTGTGGCTCTTGTGACATTAATCCCCGCCAGGGTAATCAAGTCGCCGACAAGGTTGAATATTTTGTTTTATCGTGTTTGTTCTGTTGTATGTGTACGGATTGTATCCTTCTGTGCATTGATTCGGCAGTTTGCCGAGACATATGAAATGAAAACCTTTTTCTTTAAAAAATATATATATATATATATATAGACCACATAGTGCACATGTGATAGCCACTTGAGTGTCCTATGGATTGTGAACATGTGCGTCAAGTAGTGCCACGTGTGCATGTGGTCTTCATAATAGAGACCATGCACTTGTGTCTATATCAAAATTATTTGTTTATCTCATATATCTGAGATAGCTGCAAAATTATATTGCGTGAGATAAGGTAATTCTCTTTAGTCTTGTATGGCAATAAACATTTTGAGCTAAATTAATTTTGATTGACGAGAGAGATTATATATGATTCTTATAGCCCATGAGACTTAGAGCACTTTAATGGTATTCTATACATTGCTTCATACATAGGAAAGAAAAATGAACTGAAAGAAATTGTCTCTAACTATTTTGCCTATTGGGAGAGCTAGGGAGATATGAGGCTAATTACTATAGGTTTATGTAACACCTCGTTTGTTTTTCCTTCTTTAATTTGGTGAATCTACTTATTATAGATAAACACTCAAGTGCATTTTTCTTTAATGAATTAAACCATGGTTTAATTAGCTTTCATATCGTTTTTGAGGTTCCCAAAGTAACTCTATAATCACATCATACAACATAAGTTTTAACTCCCATGGTCCTCTTTCAATTTCCATTTTTATGAGATTAATTAGGAAGCAAGTTTGGTTATCATTTACTCATTTTTACCACACACTATATCAACTTTTGCATAAAGAACAAATTAGGTTAACAAACTTATTTCATTCATAACTTGCCGAGTAGTGGGATTGGAAAACCTTTACATGGAAAATAGGTTTCCAATCCATCCAAAAGTTACGTATTATAGTACACACCAAAAGCTACATATGTAAGTATCTAGTTTAT
>CAVNYN010220185.1:0-16084 GCA_963692815.1 Nyctanthes arbor-tristis
AAGGGCGCTGATCTGTAAGGCCTGAAGTTTTATAGCTCAACTTTTTGCTTAATCTGCAAGGCCTGCAGTTTTATAGATTACCTTTTAGCTGATGGCGTTCCCTTATGCGTCACAAGCAATTCCGATTCACAATCATGTTGTATCCTCCCCTCAGCCTATATAATCGAAACTCAGGCTTCAATAATATTATACTGCTGTCACTGAACACAGCCAGAGATATGTCACAGATGCAATTTAGAGTTGTTACAAATGCTGCCAACTCACAAAATCATCAAAAATAATTAATAGCGTAAAAAATTAATTGGACTAGAATTGGTTGGGGCAAAATCCCAAATGGGATAGACCCTCCGAAAATTAACATATGCCGCTATTTGCAACAAGCACATGGTATTCTTTAGTAAAAGGCGTTAGAATAGTTCACTTTGTGCTCATCGCACGGCTGCGTACTTTGTCCCCTCAATGGAATGCCTATTTTATATTTTCCCATTCTCTCATCTTAGCATTTGTAAAGCAATATGGGATTGGAAAACAGAAACCCCACCCACATGGCATTTGACCCCATCAGCTACCTACACACAATTTGATGTTTATTATTGTCTGTTACCGTTTTCACTTCAAATTCTATGTCCTGCGCTTTTTTTCTTTCTTGTTTTTTTTAATCAACAGCCCACATATCAGTTCTTTCTTTTCCAGTTTGTTGAAATGATAAACTAAAGTTGTTGAAGATTGAATGGCATATAGAGGTAATGACAAATTAAGACAACATATCTATCTTCTCCTTGAACGTGACACTTAGCGCCACGTAAAAGGTTCTTTTTTTTGGGGGGGTGGGGTGGGGGTGGTTACCATGAAAACTGAATTCATATTTACCGATATTCATAAGGACAAGATATAAACTCCAATTTCCAGCCACTCTATACTTATCATTTGTCAAGAAAACCATTAAATTTTTATAGTTTATGCTTGAAGTCGTCCCAAATTATCTCGACAGTTCAAAAGTCAGTCATGCACATATCTCTTATCAGTAGAACTAATGTTAAGTGTAGAAAAAAAGCATGTATGTTCCGATCTTTGTTCTTCACAAATACCCAATTCGATTGGGATGGAAAAATGGTTGTTGGCATGAGAGCAAAAGTGACCACATTCCAACCTTAAAGAGATTGAATTTACTTATCCCTAAAAGAATCCGAAAAAGACCCTAGTTCAGGAGTGCCAAATGGAAATCTTTTTGACTTGTTAATTTGAATCAGTTTCAACTCTCTCAACTCCACCAGTTCTACCATTATCACTACAAGATTGCGGCAGTGGCTGTGGCTTATGACTTGTTCATTGTCGTGTTGACTTGTGACACAGACCTTCATGAGCGTTTGAAGGAAAAACTGATTCTTCATTTAATATTAGGCTATTGCAGTTGAATGGAACATGCTCCCACTTGGACAATTCTTCTGGAACCTCATTATTTTCCATATCCGTAAGGTTTTTATCTGACAGGCAGACGAGGAGGCAGTAGTCCTACTGATGTCCTTGTTTTGCTTGAAAAGGAGTTCGGATGTTTTCTATCTCACATAGATTATCCATTCATATTGGATGATTTGAGATATGAATATTTTTAGGAAGGGCCAATACACTTTTATTGTTTTTCATTTTTTTTTTTTTAAATAGAATCTATATTTGGAATCTACTTCCTCAGGCACTGAAAGGACAATAATTCAGCAGATGAAGTCAAAAAAATGATGCCAACAGACTTTTCACATAGAGGTAGATTTTGGATAGCTTGTTCCTTTTTTCTTCTCATTTATTTATCTAGTTAATTATTAATAGGGTGAGGCCTCATGTCAATTTAAGCTTTGAAATGTAAAATTTGGTTTCAATGTTATACTCACATCAAAAGAGAATTCAGAAATTACCCTTAGCTGTACCCGTAAAAGGAAAAATGACTGATTTAAAGTTCGAAATTGACAGAAATCAAGACTGAAACAAACTTCTGACATTGGTACTGAAGATTGAAAGCAAGAACAAACAGCCCTTATTCATGCAATACGACAGAAATATTGAACAAGTATTGGTTAGGGGCCAAGTTTGAACTAAAATTGGTTTGTCAAGAAGTCTTGGTATCACGCTCTTAGTATCATTACTTGAACTGCAGTATCAATGGTAAGAAATTCGATGTTTTAGATCAATTTAAGATCAACGACATAAAATATTATTATTTTTTTATAGAGATCGGAAGAGCTGGTTGATAAATCCGGCATTATAAATGACAAGACAGTAAAATTTATGTTGAAGATTCAAAGCAAGAAGAAAAACTGTCTAAACTTTATCTTTGACTATGTAAGGGGAAGGCATATCAGAGTCCCACATTGGACGTCAAAGAAAGAGGGGTGTAGAGTAACATAAAAGAAGACCGTGTGGGCTTAAGTTACATACTTACCTGGACGGGGTGGATGGGCAATCAAGAAGGCCCAAGGCCTAGGTTTGCGATTTCAAATTGCACTTGAGAAGGGCGCCCGTCTAAGGTATGCTCAAGTGGTCAAGCCTACATAATAATTTGTGGTAGTGGGGGCCTGAGTTCGCCCGGCCCCTGCCCTGTTCTCAGTTCTAAAAATTTGTTCGGACTTTTGATTATGCTCCTTTTTAGGTCACAATGATTTCTGGGGTTATGGCGCTGAACTGTAAGCACGTACTGAATGTGTACTCTCCCCTTTAAAATGTGTGATAAGATGGATATTTTGACCGGATAGCTAACCAGGCCAACTATCCAATCCCCAGGCATAAATATACTTCCGTCACTGAATCCAGAAAAAGAAAGGATTGATTCCTGCTATAGCTGCATTATAATGGATGGATACACTTGGTTTTTGAGTAAATTATCCATTGATTTGGTCTAAAGTCTAGTTTTCATATTTTCTTGAGAACTAGTTAGAAATTTATGTTCTTAGTAAGAATTTGATCGTGTCATTTCGAAATTGTTCATAGATCTACCTCTCAAAAGATGTTCTTTGAGAAAAAATTGCAGCAGTTTTGTTGAAAATAGAATCATGTAAAAAGAGCATCAAATTTTTTTACAGAATTGGAGTATGAAGATAGGTTAAATTTTAATTATTAAGCTAATAAAATATGAAGTATCAGATCATTAAAAAAAATTTAATAATGTGAAAAGTAAGTTTGACTCAAATTGGTTGGGGACAATCCCAGATGGGAAAGCCCCTCTAAAAATTGGCGTATGCCGTTAATTACGACAAACACACGGTATTTTTTAGTAAAAGGCGAAAGAATAATTCACTCTGTGCTCACCGCACGGCTGCATACCTTGCCTTCCCCAGAATGCTTATTTTATATTTTCCCATAAACCAATGTGGGATTGGGAAAACAGGAACCCCACACGCATGGCGTTTGACCCCGCCAGCTAGCTAAACACACTTTGATGTTAATTAATTATGTGTCACCGTTTTCACTTCAATTCTATGTACTGCGCTTGGTATTGTTTTTTTTTTTTTTAATCAACAGCCCAGATACAGATACCAGTTCTCTCTTCCAGTTTGTTGAAATGATAAAACAAAAATTGCAGAAAATTGATTGACATATCGAGGTGTGGTAAAACAAAATAAGACAATAGATCTATCTTCTTCTTGAACGTGACACTCAACGCCAAAAAATTAGGGATATTACCGTGAAAACCCAAGATGTTTGTCCAGTTCACTGAGAATCATTCCACAAGATTCACTCTGGTCATAACTTTCTAAGACATTTTCTGCGAGTTTGATACCGTCAACTGGTGGGAAGCAGCTTCAAGGTGCATAGTTGTATGCACCCTTGAATCCGCCTTCATTCTTTGACGGAATCAGCGAGCTTAAAGTAGAAAAGCTACACACTTATTACATTTCTCTTCACTCACACCTTAAAGTTACACCCAAGTCTAAGGAGGATCACGTTTAGCTTTAACCTATAGAGGAGGCTATGGCAGGATACAAGTGCAGTGAAAATTTTTTCTCAGTTTTATCACAAAACTTGTCAAGATTTGCCATTTGGCAGCAAATAATGAAAGGCTCCGTCACTAGTAAACAATCTAAGACATCGTAAGTAAAATCAACTGCTTCCCTTGATAGAAAGATAACTGTTATAATAACTGTTATAAATGACAATGTATGATAATTTCCTGCAGTTTTTTGTTGCAGAATCCAGTTTTCAATCTTAATCAATGTTAGTCTCTCAACTTTTTAGCGTTCATCATCAGTCATCAGAAAAACCTAAAAACTTGTTAATAAATTTAGCAACTGGTTTGGCATCACCCGGTTCGTACGCTATAAGAGATTCTGTGTCCATTTCTTGGATTGTCTGATAGAGTGTTTGGGGACGAGCACAAAACAAATGCTTTCTCTCTGCAAGTTCTTCTGCCAGCTCACTCTGATGATTATCCATCAAATCCTCATTAACTACCACAATCAGGGGTTTCTTGAGCCGTAGCGTCTCAAATATGCTCCCTGAACCTGCAGCACCAGATAATAATAAATCTAATTACAAGTGTGTATCAAAGCTTTCTTTACTGCTCTCCGTATACAGCATGAAACCAGGTAGGTAAGGTCAGATGGACAATGTACAGATAATCTATGACGTGTGTAATTTGCTTTTGCATAATTCCTTGATTTCCTTCCGTTCTACTGAATACACATGATCATTATAACAAGACACAACAGATACATGCTTTAATTAAGTGACATCATACCAATATGCAAAACCTCGTCAAATCAGACATTTACAGGTGAAAATAAACTGGTCCCAAACCCATTCCTTTATATTTTATCCCAGTATACTCCAAAGAATGGTTGTGTTTTATCAAAATTAATATATCAAAAACTTTCAACACCCTCATCCTGGAGGACAGAAATCAATTGCTTTCTTTAAGTTTTACCCACACATTTTGCCTAAGCTTAATGAGAACCAAAAATAATACTGTTTGCTAGTCATAGTTGGGAAACATGTAACTTATATAGAAAGTAGCTACCAAATAAGCAGCTTTTAAGTACAAGAAAATAAAACGTCTTAAGTCCAAGCACCTTTGAAAATAAAAATTTACAGAAAATTATAATTCAGTAACGCATGAAACATCCAATATTTATAATTAGAAATGAATGAAATTTTTATCGCAACCATGTTGCATAGATGTATCTCCAACACAAGGTGAGGGCGCAAAATATACAGTACTATCAAGAACATAGAAGGTAAAGTTCTGGTGATACGGAAAATAACGCAGGAAAAGATAATGGAGGAAAACAAGGGGGAAAAATATAAAAATCAGCGAGCGAGGCAAGGTACCTGCATGACTGATAACAAGAGATGCGGATTTTAGATACTCAGCTATGCTCGAGGAAAATGTGAAATAGTCTACATCCAAGGATCCATCATCTCCATCAGACTGAAAACTAATGTCACTATGTGAGAATTCTTGAATGACAATATGCTAATGACATCAATGTTTTGAAATAGAAGTTGGTGTTGCGAATATACTAGTATAACATGTTCAGGTTTTACTAAGAAGCCATGAAAGTAGACTGCTAGAGACTTGAGGAAATGATATATGCTAATAGCACTCATTTACCATTAGGAGAGTGGGGATTTACTGACAAACTAGTTATTAGGTGTAGCATCTTGATTTTATCTCAGATATGAATTGCTGAAAGGATGAATAGATACTTAAAATGCAGCCTCATGCTCAAATTTCCATTTCATCACAAGTATTCAACAGTAGAGCATTAACAACTGAATTAATATTTACTTATATTCAAAAGGAGAAGATCTCAACCCCAATTTCAGGCTGCTATATACTTATCATTTGCCAAGAAAACCATTAATTTCAATTTTTATAGAGCTTATGCTTGAAGTCCCAAATTAAGTCAGACGGTTCAAAAGCTAGTCCCGCACATGTATGTTACTTAAAAACCTCTTATCAGCCTTGTCTAGAGATTAAAAATCTAGAGCTACTGTTAAGTGCAGAAGAAAAGCCTGCACATTGATCTTTACTTTACCAATACCCAAGTATATTGGGATGGAAAAAATGGTTAGCATCAGATCAGATACAGAATACTTGACATGATATTTTCATATGCCACGCTAAACAAGTCAATTAACACAGCGCCAACAGGAAAAGTCACAAGCCTAGATTACCTTAGTGGGAATGTAGGAACCACGGCCCATTTGAATGAGAAGGTGAGTGTAGCCCTTTCTAAGCAAAGCTTCTTTAACTTCTTCAGTGTCCACTGCTCTAACCAGAGAATCAAAACAAGTTGTCCCAACCGTCACAAAAACCAATCTCTTGGATTTGATACTATGGTGCACCTCACTCATGTTTTTTGAATTCTCTCTGCCTTTGTCACTTTAAGAAGTTGTTCATAAATATAATATATTTGGCTCTTGTTAATCGATAAAGAATGCTTTGTTGACAAGGAAGATCCTGCACCGAAAATCATTACTCTGTTAGCTTAGCGTACGGTGACAATTCAATCAATTTTCTATATTTGTCAATATTTTCATTTTTCCTTTACTTATGCGAATAAAGAGGATTAAATTATTCTTTAAACTAATCATGTTTAGATGAAGAGATAAATAGTAGAGGAGATAGAATGAAGAACTGAGAATAGAGAGAGAGGCTGAACCCAAGCACAGGGAACGCTTATGGCAACTGTACTGAATATAAAAAATAAAAAAATAAAAAAAATGCACAATTTTTCATTAGAGCTTTCGCCCGCCAACCTCCACAGACCACCTCAGCCACACCTTCTAAATCATATAATGAAATTCAAGTAATAAAAGATATCTTTAACAACATAGAATTTTATAGGGAGGAACAAGCAAAACGCAACTCGTAGGGAAAATAAATCTGCTCTACCAAAATTTTCCAATATAACATATAGCATTAGACAACTATAGACCAATTGTGGATGGAGAAGAGAAACTGAAAAACAACACAGACAGCAAAGAACATTGATTTGGGATATCGTGCAATCTAGAACGAAAAAGAAAAGTTAGAAGAATCCAGTAGTTATTACTAATTATTCATAATTAAATGGAGATCCCCAAAGAAAAAAGGTCAAACCTAGCCGATGGATATATGGAAAAATTAGTCCCTCAGATTTGAAACATGAATAAAAATGTATCAAGTACCAAAATTTTTACTTCCCCAAAGAACGGAAATGGAAAGCAATAGCAAAAACCAGGAACCAGATAAAAGTAGAAGAATCCAAGAGAAAAATTGAAACTCTGCTTAGTGAGTGCTTTATGGAAGTTACAGTTGAAGCATTTGACAAGTTCTTATTTCTGACTGATTCTTAGTTCCTTAAATGTTTTCTCATGTCTAAACATATCAACTTTCCTCTTTTAAATCATGAACTGAAATTGGTATGTACTCTATTTTTTATTAGTAATTTGATACCTTTCCAAATCTATATGTCTCTCAACACAACAATACATCTATTAGTATTTCATCAATTGGACAACTAGTAACTTCTATGACAAAATCTACAAAAGCCAAATAATCCCATCAATTAAAACCATGATTTAAGATTAATAACTCTCCAAAATCTAAATTCTAGAAATCTAGAAATTGATATATTGGATAATAAATAAAGGAAAGCCAATAATAAAAAATCATTTTTCTAATGCAAAAAAGCTGTTCATATCAAGCTTGGCCTTGATACGCGAATTGACTCGGGGAAGCCGCTAGTTTCAGGAGTAACTGAAAAATGGTGTCAATGCTTGAAACTGCTAGCTTTAATACATGGGATTGGAAAATGGGAAACAGCAAATCGGTGCAATTGGTTAAACAAGCTCCAATAGTTTCAAGAACTGAATGCTTAGGAATCACAAAATAAAGCTTTGGCAGCTCTAAAACTACTAACTAAAATTTCGGGAATCACAAAATTATGAGAACCCATAATATGAAAAATGAAGAGGTTAGAGAAAGCACCTTAACAATTCGGATTTCGGGCCACTGCAGTATACAAGCAAGCGCCTGCTGGAGCCTTCAACTTGCAAGAATCCAAGAGTCTCAAGAGCGTAACCAAAACTCGGGCAAGAGAGCCAGCCAGTAAGGGAGAGAGCGATGAAAATTGAGGGAGGGACGGACGAAGAGGGGGTGGAAAAACTTAGGGCCAAGAAGTCCGGTTAACAGCGATGGAGAGTACCGGAAGAAAGAAACGGGAGAAAAGTTGCAGGAAAAACCAAAACGCTGTCGTTTGATTTTGGGTGTAGCAAAACCAAAACAGGACGAATCGCTACACTTTTTTTATAGCTTGAGGACCCCAACCGTAATTTTGCTTATTCCCAATCCCTATACGCATAGCGCGCATTTTAGCAGAGACGCCATCCACAAAGCCGGCACTGCACTTTCCCTCGTCTCCCGTTCAAAACCCCAGTCCCGCCACCATCCACCGTTCAAAAGGAACAGGAATTTTCCGTTTTCAGATTGCTCCTCTGTCGATCGAAAACCTAGTGAAATTTTCCCCAGGGAAAGGGAAAGTAAAATGCCGAGGGAAATAATTACGTTGCAAGTGGGACAATGCGGGAACCAGATCGGAATGGAGTTCTGGAAACAGCTTTGCCTCGAACACGGCATTAGCAAAGACGGCATTCTAGAAGACTTCGCTACTCAGGTCCTTACGCCCACCCACTCTCCATATGGCTGTGTACTTGTTTTGTTACTGTATATGGTGGAAAATTTTATAACATGAGAAGATATTGTAGGGAAAGGTTATGAATCTTCGATTTGGTGATGAAGTGAATGTTCTATAATATTAAGTTTGTACATGCTTGTAGTTGTGTACTATTTATATGAGAAAGTCTCGAACTCTGGTATTAGTGTCGCTGCTGTATAAATGTGGTCTGCATATTTTTCGGCTTCAATATTTGTTTCTTTTCCGTCAAGTTGTGGCTGATCTTTTCTTGTTTGATTGCAACACAAGATTGTAGAAGGAAAAGAAGTTAAGAGGAAAAGTTAGCCTTAGAAATTGCATAGAGTACCAGTAGCTTTTCATTTGAATAAGGGATATTGATACTTAATGACATACTATTTAGTTGTTAAGCCTACTAGCTTATTGAAAGGAAACTGGAATCTGAAGCAAAAGAAAGTAATATAATATGCTGAAGTTTCAAATATCTTGGAAAGAGAATGGCCCCTGAACGAATTTTTCAATGATATCCTTAGCTATAAATATGAACCTGTCTAAGTGAGTTGTCCACAGAGTGGAGTCTATGAGATTTCAGCTGTAAGAAACAAATGCGCGGTCAGATATTTGAAGAGGCATCCCTTTATTGTTATCTCATTCTAAAGTATCACGCTTTGTGGTGGATGCAGAAGAGTTATTTAAATATGAATATCTAGCAAATATATGCATTAACGCAAAGCAAGACATACATGCACATGAATATATCCAACATGCACAAAAGGCAAAGTCATGCCAATACACATATATCGCAAATGATGTGTGCACCTAGTACTTATTTGTGCCCCTATTCTAGGACTTCATCTTCACTAGCAGTTAATTTTTTACGAGTTAATCAATGCTCATAATGCTCAGGGAGGTGACCGGAAAGATGTTTTTTTCTATCAAGCTGATGATCAACATTATATTCCACGAGCACTACTTATGGATTTGGAGCCCAGGGTGATTAATGGTATACAAAATGGGGAGTATCGGAATCTTTACAATCACGAGAATATATTTATTGCAGATCATGGAGGGGGTGCTGGAAACAATTGGGCTAGTGGATACCACCAGGTCAGTACCTTTTCATCTTTCATCATTGATGACTGGTGTCATATACAGTTAACGGCAGACACCCTTTGGTAATCTGAAAGTAATATGCTCTGACTAATTGTCCATAAAATACCATGGACGACTGATAAAACTCCTGGGCTGCAAAAGATATATGTGCTGCAAATGTTTCTCGGCATGTTGTATTTAATGTCTTAAGTGAGATTACTGGGCTTTTCTTTTCATATCTGCTGCATGTATGTTTGCATAGCTTTGCTTGGTATTGCTATTGTTAGTTTTGTTACGTGCCAGTAACAAAAATGATATTGCTGATATCAAACATGATATAGTTTCTCTTCCTTTCGACTCATTTCTGTATCTACTTTAGATTTTTAACTCACTAAGCTAGGGAAAAAGTAGTAGCAGTCTCTTTCACGGAAATCCAGTGTAAGATTGGACATTCCAATATTACTTTGACGATTTTGGAGTAGCTTGGGTTGGATGCGTCTTTATTTTCCTTGTCCCTTCTTTGGAATCAATTCTGTAATTCTGCATGATAATAAATATCATTCTATATTTCCCTTAGGCATAATTATTTTCGTTCAATCAGGGTAAGCAATATGAGGAGGATCTAATGGACATGATTGATAGAGAAGCGGATGGAAGTGATAGTCTTGAGGGCTTTGTTCTGTGCCATTCAATTGCTGGGGGAACAGGCTCAGGTTTTCCAAATTCTTCCATGCTATGGAACTTTCACATATAGCTTCCAAGATATGAATTTTCTAATACTGACTGTAATCATGTTGTTAATAATTTAACTGCGAAATTTTGAGAAGATATAAGCTTACCGTAAACATTGAGTATTGAGCTCTAAACTAAATCTACTTAATCTAGCAGTTCTGCAGTAACTTGGATTTTTTTCCCCTCTTTAACCACTTTACAGCAACATATTTGTTCTGAGTTTTGGCACTTTAGCATTACCGATGCATTTTACTTTCTTGCCTGTGCAAGTTATTTGACTTACTTTGGCCAGATATTACTTTCTCTGTCCAGGTATGGGTTCATACCTATTGGAGACCTTGAACGATCGCTACAGCAAGAAACTCGTTCAAACATATAGTGTATTTCCCAACCAAAATGAGACAAGTGATGTGGTGGTACAGCCGTATAATTCCCTTCTAACGCTCAAGCGACTGACTTTGAATGCTGACTGTGTAGTTGTTCTTGATAATACGGCGCTCAATAGGATTGCTGTGGAACGCCTTCACATTTCAACTCCTACTTTTGCCCAAACAAATTCTTTAGTTTCTACTGTCATGTCAGCAAGCACAACAACTTTGCGCTACCCAGGATACATGAACAATGACTTGGTTGGCCTTCTTGCATCTCTTATCCCTACTCCTCGATGTCATTTTCTAATGACAGGATATACACCACTAACAGTGGAGCGCCAGGTAAGATTTTCGGTCTATGCAAATCCCTATTCTTATTATGGTACAGATGTTCATGTTTTTGGCATCAAGTTATCTTGTGAAATATGATGCCAGCATTTTTCCATGTTAAAAGCTGATCATATTTGGAAATATGAAGCTCAAGTTTACTTTTTTGTCAAAGCATAAATAATGAGAACTGGAAGCTTTAACACATTGATATCTTTTCTGCAGGCTAATGTAATTCGCAAAACAACTGTACTAGATGTGATGAGGAGACTCCTTCAGGCAAGAGATTAGCTCTGCTCTTGAAATGCTTTTGACATTTAATGGAACTATGCTCATGCTGTTTTTATTTACAGACAAAGAATATTATGGTTTCCTCTGCTCGAACAAAAGAAGCAAGTCAGGCAAAATACATATCAATATTGAACATTATTCAAGGAGAAGTAGATCCTACTCAGGTAATTATAGGATAATGGTCAATCCTTCGTCAATTTTCATATTTAATTTTTTATTCAAGAAGTCACTTTGAAAGAATTCATTTATAGATATGGTGTAAGTATTATTGCAAGAATTTCGTTTTTCTTATCAATTTAACTTAGTATCCGTAAGGACCTGATTGCAAATTGTAAAGACCGTGACTTTCCCAAGTATGTTCATAATTTTCTTATTTTATCACGCAATGGTCACTTTTATTCAGTCCTCAAGAGGTAGAAGTGCCCTGCTGCTATTTTTTTTGTAGTGTTTTTCATTTCAATTGTCATTTTAATGGTACTAATACGATGACTGTGGATTGAATCATGATACTTTAATAGATGAATAAGTAGTTGAAAATATTTTAAGCTTGCCGGCCTGGCCTGGCCTGGGGTAGGATGGTCTAAGACCTCACAGGCTTAAGCCTTTAGTAGAGCATCTTGGCATGCTAGTTATGCTTGCTACGTCCAAATAATTAAGTCATTTGTGATGTGGTACCTTTTTTAACTCAGGGATCCGCAACCATTACTAGAATTAATTGCTGATCTCTTGGACTCTTGTGGGATGGGGAAGTAAATATTATACTACAATGAGTATAAGACATGAAATCAAACTTAAATAACCACTAAATTGCTTTCTTAAAATTTGAATTGTCTGGGAAATTTTAATAGAAACCTAGATGCCCATTTTAATTTAGGCCAGAGAGAGTATAGGAAAGGACTTCCATCTTATACTCCACTATGGATAAATAGGGCTAAGGGCTCTATCTCCATAATTTCATTCCATGCGGAGGCTTTGATTAATTTTGATAATGATCCTGGAAATTGGGGTGTTAGATTGGCTTTACGAGTGCCGGTGCTCTGTTGATTGTAGTAATATTGGAATTTTTGAAGCCAGGTCCATGAAAGTCTACAGAGAATACGTGAAAGAAAGCTTGTTAATTTTATTGAATGGGGCCCTGCCAGCATTCAGGCATGTTTACTCTTCTGTTTTACACACATATAATTTCTCTCTTATTCTTATACACTAAAACGTGTCTCTTCATTTATCAGGTTGCGTTATCTAGAAAGTCTCCTTATGTTCAGACAGCTCACAGGGTAAGATACTACCTCCTTCCTTGGTAAATAATACCTGTACACTGGTGTAAAAATGTTTGGCTTCCTGTAACTACCACGAGCTCGTGATTTCAATTCCACACCGGTCAGGGAAGACGTGTTTTAGATAAAATTGGGCTGTTGCATCTTGTTGTCGTTCTTTTCTTATATGTTTCTCTTGTACGGTCCGTGAGGTGCTGTGAAATTGAATAAAGTGCATGGCGTTGATTGTTGAATATTGATGAAGTATTTAATTGGAAAAAAGCTGAGCCTGGTAAATGCATAAGCGACCAAAACTTAATGGATTTATTTTCTCACTTTTTCCTGTCTTTCAAGTATACTTGACCTTTGTTGTTAAGAATTTTTGGAAATGAGAAACACGGGACGTGTTGTTTCTTTTCCCTCGTCAAGATGCATTGAAGTTATAGTCTAACGGATGAAGGTGTAAGTATCAAAACTGGCAACGGTAATATGTGCTTATTGTATGAATTAGGTCAGTGGTCTCATGCTAGCAAGTCATACTGGTATCCGTCACTTATTCTCCAAGTGTTTGAGCCAGTATGAGAAGTTGAGGAAGAGACAAGCTTTTCTGGATAATTACAGGAACCATCCAATGTTTGCTGTAAGTTGTCAGCTTTCCGTCATTCCCTTTTTTTTCTTTTTTTTTTTTGAGCATTACATTTTTTTCTTTATTTTTTTCTTCTTTTTGAGAATTCATGTTGTATATCGGTCATCTACTCTGCCCTGACAGTGCATTGGGAGATTGGAATTTTTTTATGAAAATGGCTTAATCAGTTGATGATTCTATATAAAAGTTAAGCTGAAGTGTGCTAGTTGAAATAAAGAACAAGATTTGTATAATTGCATGATTCATGTTTTCGCCCTGTTGAAGTTTAAATTAGACATGTTATTTTTCATGAAGTGGCAAGCACTGGCTTTTAGTTAGTTTCTGGAATTCCAGAATTGTCATTCCAATAACTTGCTGGAATTAACACTGCTGTTGTCTTGGAGAACATATTAATGCCTGCATATCTTGTCTTTATCTAACTTTTGCAAAACATTTCCAGGATAACGATCTTTCAGAATTTGATGAATCTAGAGACATAATTGAGAGTCTTGTAGACGAGTACAAGGCTTGTGAATCCCCAGATTACATCAAGTGGGGGATGGAGGTAGGCTGTTGCGACCTGCATGTCTGGTTCAATGGGTTGTCATTCCTATTCTTTGTTGCTCATGAGTATATATTTTTGCAGGATCCGGACCATATTCTATCCGGGGAGGGAAATGCTGCTGGAACAGTGGACCCTAAATTAGCCATGTGAATGAACCAAGGTACTCGGCGATCACTTGAAATTTTTGGTCCCTCCCCCAAATGCAATAATCTTTAAAGCTAAATTCAATTTCCAACAAGTTGGCTTAGTTTAACGATGCATGCTGTATGAAGGAAAACAATGTATTGGATGATAGAAGTCACTAGACACAGAATACGAGTGTTTTTCTAAAGAAATAATGACTTAAATGTGAATTTTAAGTAAAGGTCATAATCAACTTCTACTGAGACGTACTCTTCAATATTCTTGGAAGATATAACACGGAAGCTGTTAATGTTCTGAGTTTTTGCACACTTCGACTGGTACTCCAAATCTGTAAGAATGTAATGCCGGAATAGAACATATGAGTTTTGGTATTAGTGTTGATTCTGTTTTTTCGCTGATATTATGATCCTTGAGTAGGTGAAAGGTTTATCCATCTCCATCACTTAATAAATGCAAGCCCTTGCATAAAAAAAATCATATAGTAGCTCATCCTGTCAGTGTGATGTCTCCTGGATAAATATTTAATCGGACTTCAGAGAAACTTGTCGAGAAGTAAGACCAAGCATTCAAAAGTCATAAGATGGAGAAGAGAGATTGTATGAGATAAAAAGCTGATTTCTGCCACAGCAATTTCTTTCTTTCCTCTTGTGATAATTGTATTTAAATGAAGTTGGCCATTATTATATCTGATACTTACCCTGGAATACCATTCTGATTATCTATTGTGGGTTGTTAGTTATTTGTATCTTCTTGCTACAAGAAGAAACCTTACGTCCTTCAAATTTTGTCACAGGTCACGGCATGGGGTACTCCGAGTTGAGTAGAATGGGTAAAACTGGGTGCATTTTGAGTTAAAATGCCCCTCCTCTTCATCATGGATTCGTGTAGGTTGGTTTGGTGTGCTATTATTAATTTGCCTTTACATAAGCAAGTGAATACACTCATATTTAATGGGTGCATATCCTCATCGTGTATGTTGATATTGGCATTTCATGATTTTTTTTCTTTTTTTTTTTAAAAGTGTTGTGTACTTTGTTATTTTGCGATATATGTTTGTAATTAGATCCGACAAGGACCAAAGTTGAACAATTGATCCCTCTCTTTTTTTCCCATATTAAAGAAGTGTGCTGCATGTCGCTTTCGGATTTTTTTAATAAAGAACATGGAAATGTGGCTCATACGGGCAAAGCAATTTCTTCTTTAAAATATAATATATATATATATATATATATATTAACGGTTCTGGCTTTTTTTTTTAAAATAAAAATAAAAGCATAGCCATTTTGTAACAAAAATTAATTCCACATTTTTTATCTTCATTATTATATTTGACAATATTATGATTATTTCATGATTTACCAGTTGATCTGAGATTTACTTCATTTCAACTGCATTCTTCACGGCACTACAAAAATTTCCTTCATGGCACTAAAAAAATTTCTACTAATATTCTATTCAACTTGATTTGGACAAACTGTAACGAGAATCAAATGTCATAAATCATAATTCCTTTGATAGACAAAAATACCCTCTACCATGCGATACGTGTCTAAGGAGATTTTTCTTCCTTTTTTTTTTTTTTTTGGGGGGCGGGGGGCGGCAACTGTGTAAAGAGATTGAAAGTTTTATTATTTTAATGTGAGAAAATAGCTAATTATTAGAATATGAAATGCACCAAGGTGTCCAAATAGACTGAAAATTTTATGATTCCATGGCCCCTACGGGGACAAAAACAACCCGGGGGGGGGGCGTGGGGTGTGAAAAGGTAAAAAGAAAATAAGAGAGAAAATTGCTTAGTAGAAGAGGAATTCAAAAGAATATGAATTATGAACATAATTATTTACTATAAGGAGTGTTCATCTTAGAAGTTTTTGTTACAAAACCTCTTATCTCATGTAACATGTATGAATGCATGCCACATAAATTTGAAATGGGTTAAGTTCACAAATCGTCCCCAACCTTTAGGTTAATAACCAGTTTCGTCCTCAACTTTTTTTAAGACACACCACAGCCCCCAACCT
>CAVNYN010220187.1:0-10154 GCA_963692815.1 Nyctanthes arbor-tristis
AGCGTGCTCATCTGCTTAAATGTTGTTCTGATTTTATAATATTTTCCACATCAATACCTCAAAATACTGAGACATCAAAATCCACTATGCATGTAGCATTAACAGCCGATACATATAACAACACGAACAAGTCTCTAAGACAGTATCTCAAAATACACACAAACATGTTTTGCACCCAAATATCCACGACATTAAACCACTTGAATATAAATGGCCTGATGGATGACTCCTTTTCATTGCCAATTTTATCAGCTCTTTTTTTCGGCTTTGTCAGTACTTAGTGATTTGAAAGAAATCCTTTCGCCATGTAACACTATTTTATTGAACCAATTATTAAAAAAAATTAAAAAAAAAAAAGGAAGAAGTAGCTAAACAGTTTCAGCAATTCAGAAAATCAAGTTTATTATTATTATTATTATTATTATTATTTTGAATTACAAGAGAATTGTACGGGAGGAAATCGTTTTTGAATTAATAGAGAATTGTACGGGAGGAAATCGAACCCTGATTTAGAGCGTGCAAAGCTCACACAGATGCCATTAGACCACATAAGTCTTGGCATTCAAAAAAATCAAATTGTAATTGTTGACTTTCCAAAAATAGTCCAACCGAATGGGACTATAAGTTTCCTATCTTATATTAGTTAGCATTAAAACTTTGGCGACCCTCTAATTTCAAAAATAAATAAATAAATAAATAAATAATAAAAATTTGGCGACCCTCTATCGCTTATGTCCTGTATTATCTTAATTCTTCAAATAGTACTAATCTGCCATAGGTAACTGTTGAATCATTTGATTGCTGATTATGGTATCAGTTTCTTTTCTAGTTTCACTAGATTCAGCCCTTGTTCCCAAATGAATTAACCCTTTCCACGCGAGCTCCATCATAAACTATTTACCCAAAAGTAGCGAGTTTCATATATGAAGTGACCCGTTAAGATTGTAGGTTGCATCAGCTTCCTGGACAGATGAATAATTCCACACTAAGAACTGAACCTCTCCTAGCCCAAACCATTGAATGGATTTCCTGCCCAGTGCAAGCACAGAAAAGAAAATGCACACTCCCTACGCAGGCATTATCCTGTTCAGGTTCAAAGGGACTTTCTCAGCCTGCCCTGCTAACATCGTGGCCAAGCGGCCAGCAATGAAGCAGACAGACACCCCTGGTGCGTTTTTTCGTCAATAAAATAGCAAACACATTCACTTAACAAAAGAAACTGAGTCGAGAAAGAGACTTTATTACCATCAACTTAGACCATTACGATATTTCTAAATAGAACTGTATCTCTTACGTAATTTCCAAATAAAGCTACACTTACCTACAGCTTGAAGCATCATTCTCTGGATTGGCCAACTATGCATCATGGCTTCAGGAAATTTAGGTTCCATATCATGCAGTTCAAATTTTCCTGTCAGAAAGATGATTAAGTTATCACTCAGCTGAGTCTAAACAATGGAGAATTTAGAGGAAATGATTTGTGATAGACCGGAAGCAAAGACGCTACAGCAAAGAAATTGGCCCACTAAAACAAATGATGTACATGCATTTCATGACACCAGATCAGAAAATTTTCACAAACAGACAGACAGATAAACCATGCACATAAAAACACACCCGCGACCCACTGTGCTGAGCCTCTTCAGTCTTAAATTGTCAAACGCTAAACCTAACAAATGTCTCTTCGATTCAGATAATGATTCATTAGTACTGAAGTCTGTAACCATCTATCACTAGATCAGAAAGGCATGATTTGAAGTCGCGCATAGACCCAGTCTTCCTTTAGGTCGTAGCTATCAGAGCTGACCCTTTAGGTGGCTTTGGCTGAAGCACTTGGTCAACAAGTTACTGATTGAACGGTAACGTCATTGTTAGAATCAGCATGGTCAGTGTTGTATAAAAATTTATATATAACATTTTTTAACAAATTATAATGAGATGCAGAACAGAACATTCAAAAGTTATCAAGCTTCTAATTTAGAATTAATTCATTGAAATAATGAAGTTCTCAAGCTTCACCATTAAATTTATAAATTTCTGAATTTACAGATTTAGTTAGTGATTGAAATTGAAGAGTTGAAATTGAAGGGTAGTTGAAGTTTTAGTTGTGGATGCTATAACATGTTCAGTTGAAATTGAATGAATATATAAATCATATGATAAACTTATAAATTTAAAGGAAAACAAACACAAGCAATAAAAAGACAAATAGTGGGCCAATTTTATTGGATGCCATTGACCAGTTCATTAGGATAACACATAACAGCCTAATTACACAGGTGCCAGTTTGCTGGTTTCCAGGCTGAGCTGTATGCTCTGGTTCAGTTAGATAACTATGCTCAGAAAACATTATGCTCCTTGTTAGCCTAGTTTCTGGAGAATGCCTAAACCACAGGAACATAGACTTAAAAGACTCACCTTTAGGCCTTCATGGACTTGATGTAATCCTCAGGCAGGTAGATTTCTCCTCCAACCTCACCATGTTGCTCCCCACTGATAGTTTTCTTGGCAGCTAGGAACTCAGCACTCATACGATCCATACCATACTGGACTGCTTCCTCTGCACTCCCGTAACCATGCTCCTCGGCATACTTCCTTACATCCTCAGTTATCTTCATTGAACAGAACTTAGGCCCACACATAGAGCAGAAATGCGCAACCTTTGCACCATCAGAGGGTAGGGTTTCATCATGAAAGGACATGGCAGTCATGGGGTCCAAAGACAAAGAAAATTGATCCATCCATCGGAACTCAAATCTAGCCTTGCTCAGTGCATCATCCCAATCTTGAGCATGAGGGTGACCTTTTGCCAAATCAGCAGCATGAGCAGCTATCTTATATGCTATAACACCAGCCTTCACATCATCGCGATTAGGCAAACCAAGATGTTCTTTAGGAGTCACATAGCAAAGAAGTGCTGTACCAAGAGCCCCAATATTTGCAGCACCAATGGCTGATGTGATATGGTCATATCCAGGAGCAATATCAGTTGTCAAAGGTCCAAGAGTGTAAAATGGTGCCTCATTACACCATTCCAGCTGTTTTTGCATATTTTCAGAGATCGGAAGAGCACACGTAATCTTGTGCATTGGAATGTGGCCAGGCCCCTCGTTCATGACCTGAATGCAAAGATGATACAATCTTAGCACAAAGTGGTAGGCCAACAGCGGAAACTTTTTTCTTTTTTTTTTTTTTTTTGTGCGTGTTAGAGAGAGAGAGAGAGGAAAAACCAAAATTTAGCTGTCATGCCACTATTTTTCAGAAACATTAGAACATTAGCATCTAGCAGATGAAGAACTGAATACATCATAAAATTTGAAGCAAATGCTACCTGTACATCTTTTTCCCAAGCTCTACGAGTCAGTTCTCCCTGGGTTAGGAGCTCTGCAAACTGAGCAGTATCATTTGCATCATATATTGAACCAGGCCTCAATCCATCACCGATTGACAAAGATATATCATATTGATTACAGATGTCCAGTATCTCGTCCCAATGTTCATAAGCAAAGTTCTCCTTATGATAAGCTAAGCACCACTTGGCATGAATGGATCCCCCACGAGAAACTATTCCAGTCATCCTCTTGGCTGTTAGTGGGATGTATCTGAGCAGGACTCCAGCATGGATAGTAAAATAATCAACCCCCTGCTCAGCTTGTTCAATCAACGTTTCCTTAAAAACTTCCCAATTCAGATTCTCTGCAATGCCATTCACTTTCTCCAATGCTTGATAGATAGGCACAGTTCCAACAGGTACAGCAGAGTTGCGTAGGATCCATTCACGGGTTTCATGGATGTGACGGCCTGTTGATAGATCCATAACTGTATCAGCACCCCACATTGTTGCCCATTGAAGCTTGTGAACTTCTTCCTCTATGGAGCTCACAACAACAGAGTTTCCAATATTAGCATTCACTTTAACCAAGAAATTTCGCCCAACTATCATTGGCTCCAACTCCATGTGCTTCTTGTTAGAAGGAATAATTGCACGGCCACGTGCAACTTCCAATCTCACAAATTCTGGCTCGAGTTTTTCACGAGCAGCACAGAATGCCATCTCTTCTGTTATAATTCCCTGCTTGGCGTAGAACATCTGTGTATACCTTGGTCCACCCAACTTCTCCCTCCTGTCAATCCATTCCTTCCGCAACTTTGGAAGACCTGTTTAAAAAGATTCGTAATAAATATATGGTATCATCTTTCAGTGATCAATATGCCTCAAGCCGGAAAGAGAATGAAAATACTTCTCTAATAAGTTATTTTGAAGAATCAGTAAGAGACATCGAAATACACTATCTGGAAAGTAAAGTTGAATCCATTGCATGTCTCAATAGTCTCAGGACAGTAAAGGAATAAACATATGGAACACATACCAGTACGCGGGTTTATGTTTTGTGGACCACTGGTGTCATATGTATCAAAATGTGGTTCATCTCCTGACAAGTGGACACGCCGGAATGGAACTTTGAGCAAATGACCAGATCGCTCATGAATGACTTCCCTGCAAATTAAATTCACGGCATCAAACATACGAGAATGTGTACATGACAGATGCACACATGCTCAGATGTCTGTTCAAGCATGTTTCCGTACGATGGTGAAGTGGGGAATTGTGTAAGATGATAGGAACTTTTGAAAATAAAAACACATGGATAGTTTGGCAGGACTCACCGGTATTCTTTAGAGCTTCTTGGAAAACATTCCTCGAAGGAGGGAAGTGGAAGAAAATCAGGAGCATTAGGATCAACCGTGTGCTTCCTTTGTTTAGGCTTTTCTGTATTGGTAGGAGAGGGATCAAAGGTTAACGTAGCTTTGGGGCCTGCAAAAGAAGTCGACCAGATGGCGCTTCCCCATACTCTAGAAACATGTCCACTCAAATCAATCCCAGGCAAGAAAGAACCATTAGGAAACTTCAAGGGAGCAGAATGATTTCCGTTATTGCATACAACTGATGTCAAAGTACTTTGAATAGCAGCCATATCTGCGAAAGGTCTTACTATATGAAATAAGATTGTCAATATTTTTACAAAACAATAACTATATACAGGGCTCGCAATCAGGAGGATTGAAACTAAAATCAGAAGAAGGAAACCAAAGAGAACACTGATGCTTTTATCTTATAATGTAGATGAAATATCTCGCATGTAATTGCAACCAACCATAAGAATGAATCTCTATTCTCTATTGTTGATTTATATAATTTCCCTACAAAGGATCAGAGCAACAAAGCCATACCAACGGAAGTAAAAAGATATGCAAATAAAACAAGACAGCAACGATGAACACTAACTGAAAGATCATCTATAGAAATTTCAATTTACAACTTGATTTCATGTCATTCTACTTTATGCGTCAACAGATGCTTGCTGCTGTTTGTTTCAAACAAATATACTCTCCCCATTTTGTAATAGGGGACCAATTATTAATGACCATCTTTAATGCTGCAGGTTTATAGTTCCATTATGATGTGTTATTTCTGTACATTTTTTTCTATGATCCGAATAACCACGTCATGGAATAGCAAATGACATTTCTGACATACGCAGATAAGATCTTCCAATCTGTTATGTGCACACAAAACCTGGATATAATCTGACCAACTGAATCAGTCTATTGATAATTTTGAAAGGAATGCACATGATTCGGGCGTTAGGCCAACTCCAACCCAAAACTTCAAGATTTTCACAAATGAAGATTGTTCATTCTATTTCCCCATTTTGTTGATTTTCAAATATTAATTTATTCAAAAATCTATTTAGTTATTAAACTAAAAAAATACAAGTAGTTTCATAAAAAATGGCATATATTTTTTTCTAAAAATTAAAAATTAATAAATATCACAATATATAAAAATTACCTGAGTGTGTTATTTTATCTTCTTATTTAACCATAATTTACTGCTTGATATTAAATTACATTTTTTTATTTGCTTTTAACAACTTCAATCTTCACTAATTGTTACACTTAGTTTCACCACTTTTTTATTGCCTTGTATCTTTGATCTCCCGTTAATCATGATGTATTCTTCTCGATAACCATTTCTTTCTAAAATTTCAATATGAAAAGGACCCTAAACATTTTAAGAAGAATAAAAAATTTTATGGGGAAAAAGGGGTACTACACACATTCAACGTACCTTAAAAGTAGATTAATGGCAGAAATTTTATTTTTCCTACACACAGCCAAATTATTAAATTGCAAGAATATCTATTGCAAATAAGATAATATAAAATTTATAATAAATAGTGAAAGGAGAATATTCAATCAACTAATTAGTCACATGCAACCAATACTCAATAGCATTCTCTATGAAAATTATATCACAAATAACAAACCTGCTGACGAACACTTCCCGACCATAAAAATAAGGGCTAAATAAATAGAAACGGACAAGTCATGACAAATGGCGGAGGTAAAAGTTTCAAGCTTTTTCAAGTTTATGCAGGGTTAAAGCTCCCAAGTACAGAAAAGCATATTTAAAAAAAAAAAAAAAGAAGAAGAAGAAGAAAAGCAAAGTTTTAGCTAAGCAGGTGAACTAGACAAAAGTAGAAACAGAGCGAAATTTTGTCAATTTAGTACACAGATATAAAATGCATCCAAATTTGACATAGATTAAGTGAATAAATCCACAATTTCAGCAATTTAGCACAAAGTCACAAGGATCAGCCACAGCAAAAGAAAAGTAATAGAAATTCAGCCAACTCGCGCAATAATTGAACACAAACACAAAGCGGTAGCCTTATATTACCAGAATGCACATACAAAAAAATGAGAATTCCGATAAACTCAGAAGAAGAGAAGAAACCTAACCTTAGAATTAATCTTATCTGTTATCGGAAGCGAAATGAATGAGAATCGAAGATTTATGGGCGGAGCTTTTTATAGCGATCAGAGCATAGCACCGCACACTCGAGAAATCAAAAGGAAGAAATGCAACGTGGCATATTGTAGGTCCTAAAGATTTCAGATATTTGTAAGGGTAATTTCACAAACGCTCCCTAACCTTCACAAAATATAGCACTTTCGCCCCTAACGTTTTTTTCAACATTGAGACTCCCTAACATTTCAAAACTTTCTACAAAAGGTCTCTATAGCCAAGAATCCATCCATTTTGATCATTAAAGGAAAATAAAATGACATTTATACCCTTCATCAAATAAAATTGTCATTTTCACTAGGACTAGGGCTGGGAGTCGGATCCGATAATCAGCCAGACCCGACCCTACCGACCCGCAATGGGCCGAGCTGGGTCGGGGTTACTGTTCATTTCGGGTCGGAAGCGGTTTGAGGACAAAGAAACCCAACCGGGTCGGGTGGCGGGTGGAGATCCTAGAACCCGCCGGATCGGCGGGGCTCCAACCCAAGGACCCATTTCGGGTTTAACCCGAATCGGGTTCTTGAGTTAAACCCGATATTATGCTTTTTTATTTTTTTCTCTTCTAAAATGTGTTTGACTAATGAAATAGGTTTTAACACTTTTAGACTTTTGCTCATTTCAAATTCAACTTACAAGTTTTTTGCCTTATTAATTGCTAGTTGTTACAAGCAAGTTTTTGGTCTAGTTTTATTAAACTTGAATCACATTGAAACATGCCCAAAAAAATAACAAAACTCAATTTTTAATTTTTTTGGGCTTGAATCACATTGAAATACGCCAAAAAAATAAATTGGCAAAATTCTGGGCCACAATTTCAATTCTGGGCCGAAATTCAAGTTGGGCCAGTATTGGACCGGCCCAACCCGAGACCCCAGTCAACCCGAGTTGACTCGGGTTGAGTCGGGTTATGGAACTGAGTCGAGTTGGCTCGGTTTCAAAATCGCCAACCCGACTCAGTGTCGGGTCGGGTTCGGGTTGGGACCAAACCCGACCCAACTCGTCCGACGCCCACTCCTAACTAGGGCTGTAAATTTAAACTGCCAAATCGCAAAACTCAAAACGCAATTCCCAAATCGTTGGTTTACGTACACGTAGACTCCTCAATGATTTGACTTTGACCCAAACGAACTGTTTTGAATTTGTTTGTTTAGGTTTCAATTTTGCTAAACCGTCTCAAACTATCAAGCCACCAAATTAGAGAAAAATAATGACATAATTGTCTTTAATCCATGATTGCCTATTCAATTTTCGAATAGGTCTAGTTAAATATAAACTCATTTCATTTCTTCATTGAATCAACCAATCATGATGCTACTATTGGTTACTTAGATTCTCGCCTTCGTAACTTCCTTATAAGTTTAATGTTTTGTCAATTTATATTTGACGAGTTGAACAATGATGTTCATTAGAAGTACCCAAAAAAAAAGTTGATTTAATTGGTTTCTTCCCAAGTTTTTATTTTTAGATACCATCCTTTTTTTTTTTAGATACCAACCTATTTTCTTGTAATTATATAAAAAATTATCTTTTTCCTCTCTTCATCGTAAATCTACATATTTACACTTAGTAATTATCTACCAACATTAGTTTTATCTTTATGACGATCAAAAGTGAAATTCTACAGCGTATAACTTTTGACAATTGATATTTTGTTTTGTTGCACAATATTATTATGCAATTAATTAATATTTATACTTTAACTCAAAAATAGATGACTGCCATTTCTTTGGTTCTTTCTTTCTTTTTTCCTTTTTTTTATTTTTTTATTTTTGAAAGGAGATGAATACTATTTCTCAATTTATTTGGAATGTACTAATTTTTTTGGATGGTAAACCATGATCTGGGACAACATCAAACCATAAAAATATGGTTAGGTTTGGAAAAATTCCAAACCACTTTAAATGGTTTGATTTGAATTTGATAAAATATAACCCAAATGTAACCGCTTACCCGTAAATTTTACACCATATGGTTTTGAATTTTTAAAAAATAAAAAATTGTTTTTTTTTTAATTTAATATGAGGGATAAAAACTTTATTTTCTCTTCTTTTCATGGTCAAAATAGGCAAATGTTATTTTCTTTCCCTTTAAAGGTCAAAATAGGCAAATCATGTCTACAAGAACCTTTTGAGAATTTTTAAAGGATTAGAGATTTGAGAGGTCGGAAAAAAAAAATCAAAGATGAAATTACTACATCTTACACAAGTTGGTGAGCTTTTGTGAAATTTACCCTATTTTTAGGAGAGAGACATATTGTCACTCGAGTAATGTTACACTTCCAGGTTGTTTACCATTTAGCTCACTGGTTTACAATTTTAATTCTAAAATATTATTACTTAAATTATTTAAATGCCTCAATTGACAGTTTTACCCCTCATATTAATATACAGTCAGTGAACTACTTAGTGAACCAACTTGAAAGTTTATCATTACTCTTCTCACTCTCACGGAACGCCCACTCCCCCAAATGACTTGCCTTTTTTGCGATATTTAAGTTTTTTAAATTTCATAATAATAGTAATAATAAATTAAGGATCTTAAATTACTTTAATAACCCATCAAATTAGACATTATTTATATAGAGAGAGCTTAATCGATAGCCAAGATATCTCCACATCTACTAGAAAAATTTAGCGGTAGTTTGGTTCTCACTATTAATATTGAATTATAATGATAAATTTATAATGAAATGAAATGAGTGATGTAGAAATGAAAGTTTAAAATTTGTGATTATAAAAGAACAATTGTCAAATCAGTATAGATAAAATTATAATGTGAATTAAAAATGATAATCAAACGGTAGTTATTTGAAGGGTTAATTTCACAAATCGTTCTCAACTTTTGAGTAAAGTCCCGATTTCATCCTTAACCTTTGTTAAGACACCCTACAACCCTCAACCTTTGATAAATACACACAAATCGTCTCTTTTTACACTGTTCTACAAAATTTTTAACAAAAAGACGATTATACCCCTTAAAACTTTTTACATTTTTTTTTAAAAAAAGTTTAAAAATAATAGAAAACTTAAAAACCTAAAAACCACCCCACCCAACCCCCCTTCGGCCGGAGTTCCGGCAGGTAGCAAAATGGGGTATTCACCCCCATTTGTGAGACCATTTTTGCTGTCGTTTTCTGGTAGCACAAATGGGGTTGAATGCCCCTATTTTGTTGTCATTTCCTACAGCAAAATGAGGGGATTCACCCTCATTTATGACCGCCAGAATGAACCGTTCCGGCTGCCGACCGCTGAAACTCCGACCGAAGGGAAGGGGGACGGGG
>CAVNYN010220189.1:0-36418 GCA_963692815.1 Nyctanthes arbor-tristis
AACCAATGGTACATTAATCAAACCTTAAAAGCAAAATAAAAATAGAAACATTGAAGGAATATAAGCTAATCAACCTGCATAAAACAAAGCACGTATTCAAGTGAGAACATGACAGGACTTCTAGTAACTCGTTGTGCTTAACACTGAATCAAGCTTGAAAAATTACTCAAGTACCTAATATTTCACTCCAGCACATCCTAAACATTAACAGCCAAAAACTTTTATGCCACAATTGGCAGAATTAAAAATAATTACAATGAGAAATGAAATACATAAAAAAATAGAAAGAATATTAACAACATCAAAATAACATACCAAAATAGCACTTCTTACATTAAAACGCAATTAAGAACTCAACTAAATAGAAGTGCCCTCACTATCTTGTCTTCAAACTCTTAAATCAAGTCCTCCTCAATAATAGCTTTAATCCTTGTTCTCTATTACAGAAAAAAACACATAACTAAGTAAAACGAAATAAAAAAAAACATCTAATCTAATATAAATAGGAATCAAAAGTAGTATGATGTAAAACATTAGATTGAATGAATGGGACATAAATATGAGACAGTAAACAAAAATATATGGCCTTCTTATAATTTCTCAAATATAACACTATTTACGCAATCGGCCCCCTCCCCACGGCCCCCCTCGTCGCTCCACCCTGGGTATGGTACTGTATGGTGCCAATTATGCGGTGTGAATTGGGACTCGCCTTATGATTGTGATTTTTCATGTGGAATACAAAGAGGAATAAAAACTTCAAGAAACCAAGCTGCATTATTGCAATAGGAAAAAAATGAAAAAAAAAGTGAAAAAAAAGAAACAAGCTGCACTGAAAATTGGAAATATGAATAAATTTGTGAAAAATAGCATAACCAGACACAGATCCTAATGGTGGGTCTAATTGTTTACTTCGATGGGGAAGAGAGGTTATCGTAAGATGATCGAGGTGGAGGGTTGGGGATGGACGGCGGATGAATATTTGGAAGGATCTTTGGCTGCCGGAGAACCCCTCTATGTGGCCAATAACACCGCGGGTTGGAGGAGTCGAATGGGTTAGCAACCTGAGCACAGAGCAAGGTGGTTGGAACTCCCGGCTGATTGAATCAACTTTCTGGCCGGTGGATCACCATCAAATTTTGGCACACTACCGATTGGAGACACCGCTCACGAAGATTGCTTAATATGGAACTTGACCAATAATGGTGAGTTTACGGTAAAGATTGACTATCACCTCATGCTTGCAACCCCACAACACGGGGAGAGGAGTCTGCAGGTGGGGCGAGATTGGAACATTGTATGGCACATGAAAATTTTGCCACGAGCAAAGCACTTCATCTGGAGATTAATGAATGAAGCGATCCCGACAAATTATAACCTTGCAAGGAGACGACTTGAGGCGGATTTACGATGTCCCCGATGTAAGGCGATTGAATCTGACTTACACGTCTTTGTGCAATGCCCTTGGGTTGTGGATCTTTGGAAGGGGCTCAGTTTCTGGGAACTTTTCAGGGATGCAATACCCTATGGGGTTAACCTAGTGTTTGGGGAATTCGTTTGGAGCTTACGGCAGCGGGTGAATCAAGGGGACTTTGAGCTTATTTGCATGATGATCTGGACAATCTGGAGTAATAGGAATTTGTGTCTGCATGAAGGAATTTGTTCAGATGTCACTTATGTTCGGGACGCAACCATGATCTAATTGAGCTCCTATCAAGCGGTCACGGTGGCGGACACGAAGACAGCGAGAGTCGAGATGACCAGCCAGGTTACACAATGGAACAAACCTCTCGATAGTAATAATGGCCTCATATTATCGACAGATGCTGCCATGAGGAGAAATGAGGGGTGGCTGGGGCTTGGAGGGGTGATTAGGTATGAAGAAGGGACGTTACTAGGGGCTTTTGCTTGTCCGAGGAGAGGGATTACCGATTCTACCATGGTAGAAGCATTGGCCGTTAGGTGTAGCCTGGAATTTGTAAGTGATGCCCAATTTAATATCGCTTGTGTTAAAACAGATGCCATAATGGTGGTACGGAGTTTGGTCCATGAAGAACCGTTAGCGCCAGTTACGCCTACTATTCGAGAAGTCCGTAGTTTACTTGTTAGCAGTGATTGTGGTACGTGTTGTTATATTCCTAGAGATAAGAACATAATAACCCACAACCTCGCTGGTCGGATTGTATGCCTCTTCTCATCTCACAATGGGTGAGGAGGGATTTTTTAACAAGGAATGAATAGAATGATATTTTCCTTTCAAAAAAAAAAAATTGTTTACTTCGAATAAAAAATTTATGCCTATATTAAAATTGGAAGTGAATGAAATCGAGACCGGTTGAAGCGGCCCAAAACCGGACCGAACAGGCTGGTCCAGTCTGGGCTTTGGGGCCAAAATGACGGTCCGGTCCGGTCCCTGGTTTTCTTTTGAAAACCCAGAAACCTGGTCAAAGACCGGTTGACCTTCTTTCTTTCTTTTCTTTTTTTTTTTTTAAATTGAAACCCGGTTTTCACTTTTAATAATACCCAAGAGGTAAGAATCAAAATTATTTCTTTTACATAGTCATTTGTACAAATGTCCATCTAATTTATAAGGTCAAATTATTTTACCTTTTTACAAAACTTTCAATGTGGGACAATCATTTAACTTAAAACTAAATATAAAGGATCAAGACAATTATTAATTTGCCTCAAAGTCCACAAAATTTTCTTTACATAATCACTTGTACAAAGGGTCATCTTATTTATAAGCTCCAATCATATTACTTTTATATAAAACTTTCAATGTGAGACAATTAAAAAGTTAAAGCAATACGACTAAATTTCTTTTTCAAGTTGAAATTTTTTGGCCAATAAACTTCTTTAAAAATTATCATTATTTTATTATTTTTTAAGCAATAGCCAATAACAATTGTATAACATTGTAACATTGTAAGGATTTTGTTAAAGAAAATTGTTCGAATTTATAATATGTTTGTTGACTTTATTTAAGTTATATGCTATTATTATATAAAATATATATATATATATATATATATTTACATATACATGTGGAGAATTGTGCTTATACATCTTCTTATTTATTTAAGTGGTTTTCTTATTGGTAAAAATTATAAAATGGATTTTCTTGCTTTTATTTTAAGTGGTAAGTGTTATTTATTTTTGACAATTACATCACTTTTTTTAATATTTAATCTCCATAAATGTATAATAAAGTTGGAATTATCTATATTTTGCCTTTTGAAAATATTAAAATTGTATCGTAAAATTGTTAAAATTATAAAGTAGATATAATATTTATAATTTTTATATTTATTTTCCAATTTAAGATACATATTTCAAATATTTAATAATTTTAGATTTGTTAAAATAAAAAAATGAGAAATACAAGTAAGTCTAGTACTTCTACCTTACGGATGCATGTTAATACTTTTGTTGCACATAAAGCATTTCTATTTGTTTGTTCTAAACTTTGTTTATATGTGTTTTTACATTACTAAGTCTACAGAAAGTTTTTTTCACAAACTCAGAAAAGCCCGAAAAAACTGAATTCATTACTCGAACCCGAACTGAGACCGAAACCGTTTGGGCTTGCCATTTTTGGGACCGGGACTGGGACTGAACCGAAGATGTTTTGTCCGGTCTTGGTCCTTCAAAAACCCGAGACTGAAACCCGTTTGCACAGCTCTAACAATGCATGAGTGAGAGACTGAACTTATAGTTGCAATAGTTGATTGTAATATGATTATTTATAGCGATGGCAATAGGGCGGGTTAGCCATACTTTAGACTCGGCAGATGAGTGTTGAAGTCACCCAGGCCCGCCTCAAACCTACAAATTCATATGACGGGTCAAGATAAGTTGGGTTATGGGACGGGTTGGGACGCCACATGACCCACAAAAGGACTCATAAATTTTTTTCCCCTTTCAATTAATGTTATGGGCAACGCATTATTAATTGATGAACGTAGAATAAAATAAAACTTTTATTTAGAATTATAAAGTTTCCAACATTAACTAATATAATAACATAATTCTTTCAATTCGATATAAATATCCTTTCAAAAAAATAATATAATAAAAAAATAAAAATAAACTAATACAGATTTAATGATTGATTAGTCAAATTGCCATCTCTAATAATTTCTACACATTTTTCGAAATAAATTTATTAAAAATAAAAAAATTCCTGGTGGGTCACAAGTCTATGGTGCAGGTCCAACCTAACTCTCACCCGCACTGGACCTACGGCGGGTCAGATAATATTGCGTCATACCCCTTTTTTGCCCCGATTAGGCATAACAGGTCAATCATATTAAAGGCATGTCGCCACGGGTTTATAGATCGATGGGTCAAATTGTCATCTCTAATTATTTGACTGCTAATTATTACAACATTATATAGGTTGGACTTGTGAATTTGTACGACGAGTTTGGAGGAGACCAGAATTATGAACTCAGACATTTTATTACAAATATTCCATGATAAATTGTAATTTGCATATCAATTCATAATTTTATACAATGCAACTGGTATATTGTACTCTATTTATAAAATGATGTCCACACTTACAAGACAATTTTGATATGAATATATACTATAACTCTATCTGTGCAATGCGCAGGTGAAAAAATTTAGTACAAGAGATACACAATACGTTGTTTAAGATTAATTTTTAATTTAAACTTCATGAATTGTGATATTTTGTCAAATAAGTTCCATTACGTATTCTTAACTACATATTAATTTCTTATTTCTATTTCCAAATAGAAGTAGAATAATGGGTAATTGGTGATAAAGAATTGCATGGTACTTTTGACGCCTAATAAGTGTCCTGCCTTCATTTCTTATCTTAAAGAGGAAAAAAAAATAAAAGAAAAGAAAAAAATAATCTTCAACAATTGCCATACTTGTTGCGATATATTTAACAGCGAGGAATGGAAACTTCAAAACTTGAAAACTTAGAAATAGGAAAGTTAATGAGTATATTGAGTATAGGTCTTCTATTAATGTCCACATTAGGCAATTTAAAGTCAATAAAATTTAAGTGTGTTTGACACTTTTAAATGTGGGAGGTGTTGGTGCCCAAAGTTGGGACTTCATTTGGATGCTTCTCCTTTTAGGTTTTATTGATATAGAATTGTCGAAATCAGGTTCTATTGTGGAATATTGAAGTTGGTGATAGACTTATCAAAGGTCTTTGGTTTTTGAAATGGATCATGATCATTCTTTGTTACTATCTGTTTGTACATAAACAATTAGTTTTTATATATTCCTAATATCAAGTAGGACTGCAGTGGTGTTTTATTTGAATCAAAAATATCAAAGGTTTATATAATTTCATGACTCCCTAACATTTTTGTATATTCACAATAAGTGAAATACGTTTCTTAATCTGTGGCTAAAGTTGATAATTAAACAATACTGCAAAATCTTAGCTATTATTTCAATTTCATTTTTTTACTCATGCCTATCTAATTTAGTGTATTTAAGTAATAGCATAGAATGGACAAATCTCAACTGATTTGAATGTCGCAATACAATTAATGCATGATCGCCTTAAATGACTTAACAATTGTCATTAATTAGTGATAGAACATTTTTAGAGTGATAATGGAGATCGTGCAATGCAAGATCCGCCAGTAGTAAGAAATAGAAGTCCAGAAAGTGAATTATTGCATAATGTTGCTACTCCATATATCCTAAATTGTAAGTTGTGCAGGATGAGTAGTCATCAAGCCGCCTCAAGAGGAAGATGTATAAATAGGCCTAAAAGGAAGTCTTCAACCCGCATGACTTGCCCAACCGTGAAGATGACGGGCTAGATAAAAGTCCAACGGGTCTCAATGATCTCGATGCAAGCCATGAGAATGACATGTTGCAAGAGGAGTTAGACCGTGTGAATAATGAAAATGTTACAAGGAATACGGGCGGTAAATGCCGTCCAATCAGGGTTGATGAGTCTGGACAGGAAATTTTACGCATTAAAGGTTGTGGGTAAATAGATCTAAATCCTATTCCTATGATTGTATGTACGAGTAAGACAAAAGTTTTTAATGCTCAATTGATGCTGAATTAGGACTCTTGATCCTTGATTTAATATGTCATTCCCTTGACATTTTGGTTTAAATCTACGCAGATTCTTGGAGACATCTCCACCGAGATCAGCCAAAGCAATTTTGCAGGGATTTCTTGGTGGTCCATATCTCGTATGGGATGAAGTGCCAAGCAATACCCAAAATGGCATGTTGAAAAAAGTCAAGGTAATAATATTGCCTTTCACCACATAATGTCCTTGTGAAATTTACTTTGAAATTCTTTGCCATGGGGTTGTTGTACTTGCCTTGTTATATTACTAGGAGAAATATGTATGGCCTGGCCATACAGATGCAGAGGCAAAAAATGCTTGGATAAAGGTGTAACATCATGCAAAAATTTAACAAGAAATTAAGCAAAATGTTAATATTTTGATAATGATAGGGAGTTACTTAAATTTCAAGTTTATAAAATTATGATTTAACTGAACACCAAGAAATAGAATATAACAATATAGTTGTATCGAATTGCAAATTTGCTAGTTTGCCACTCAATTGAATAAAGAAAATTGAAATGTGACAATATGGTCGTATTTGAATTATTGATTGTTACGCATATGAATGTCAAGGATTAGAACATGAAACATGATTATTGACAACATGATCGATATTTTGACAATGAATTGGAATTAAAATGTGGTTATTGATAATGATTGAATAACCACATGAGTTTGCTATTGATAATGTAAACGTTATTCTGACGATGATCAAATAACTGCTTATTCAAAGAATTATTACTCGAGTGAGCCTAGAGGCAAGAATGTGATTATTAGTTAGCATGGCTTGAAGTTGATCACCTAATTGTAAAATCACGTTAAGTGATAAGACTCAAGTAACATGAATCAAATTATCATCACTTGATTATAAGACAACACAAAGTATAAGGACTTCTCGAGCAATAAATGATTGAACTTCATTTTGCCACCTCATCCTCTGAAGTGTACGGCGCCGAATCACGCCACGTGTCACCTTCTAATTGGCTGAACTCAAAAATTTATTTAAAAAACTAAATCTTAACTATTATAAATAAGCTAAAGTGTCCTCAAGGTTTCCAAAAACCCTCAACCTAACATATCCCCTCTCTCCCTTCCTCTCCACATCCTTGTCATGACTCTTCCTTTTCATGCTTGGTGTTCGTGTAAAATGTGTGTTGAAATCCGCAAGTTTACGGGTCAAACAAGTAATATAGTGGACAATGAGTCCAAGTTATCATTCCCACGAGGATCGGATTGAGTGCTGAAATTATTAGTTCTTACTTTATTTGAATGATCAAATATTTTGTGTTTTGGAAAAGAGAATAAATAAACAAATAAATAAAATTAAGAAAATAAAATATATACAAAGATCTAGAGGGAAATATATGATGGATATGAGTTAGGACTCACGATTTCACTATAGTTAGACCATCTCGTCAAACGTCAACTAATCCATGTTACCCTCTTAAGTGCATTAATCAACAAGAGATTCATATAAGCCTTCCAAAGTTCACCCTACGTGACCGCACTAACCACAAGCAAATCTCTTTGTCTTGTCTAAATTAATGATTCTTATTGCATAATAAACTTAAATATCCCTCTCTCGAGTTCAACAAAAGTCCATACACTCATTCATCAAGTGGCCACATAGATTAAGGTAAAACAATATACCAATAAGAATTTAACATAGAAATTAATTGCATAAATTAAGCATGAAAACATGACTATGGTCTCAACTAGGTTACATCGTTCTTCTCAACTTAGAATCAATTACACATCATGAATGAAAAACACAAATAAAATAGAGCGCATAACCTGGGTAGTTAGCTCTTGAATAAGATGAACAAGTCTTGCACCGAGTTTCCCCTACTTGAATCTCAAATTTGATTCCCAAACCTTCGAAGGTATTGTGTTTTTTTCCCCCGTTTTTAAGGAATTTCTTATATTATGTCTCTTCTCTCCCTTGAAGACTTGGCTAGATACCCTTTTATAAGGTCTAAAAACTGTGTACAAGTTAAAGCATAAAAAGGGTTCTAAGGAAATAAGGAGAAAAACCAGAAATTCGCACGCAGGGTCCACGCGGCCACACAAGATTAACATGCAGCCGCATGGCTCTTTGTGCTGATTTTGCCGAACTTCTGGATACGGGTGCGGCTGCATATAAGCTCCATGCGGCGTCATGAGGCCATGTTCTACTGGCAGCTTGTGTTCCAACGTCCATAACTTTTAGTAGGAAACTCAGAATTGAGATCCAAAAGTTGAGTTGGACTCCTGACTCAATAAGCTTTCCAATGACCTATTTTACTCCCATGTATTACAATTTTGTGGCCTGCAATTCGTTGAGACACGTGGCTCTGGTCAACTTTAACACTTCTTTTTGTGCCTATCTTTTCATTGTCCTCATTTTAATTCGCAAACTTCATAATTTGTGCAACATTGATCCAAATTCGTCCATCTTGACTTCCACTTAGAGTTTAACCTATAATTTACCAAACTAAACGTAAATGTGAATTTTTAAACATAATATCACACAATTAATAACATATATAGGGGATTTAAATATCACAAATAACTACCTATCACTTGGCTTCTCATTAATAAACATCAAGAACTTCAAAAAAAATAAATAAATGAATGAAGGAAAATTCGTCCAAATACCTTAAGGGGAGAAAAACAACCCCTAAAACCTATCAAACACTTAGTTTTTATACTTGGAAAAGGCCCCTTGTCATGCATAGAGAGAATCCAACTTGAAATATAGCTGTGATTAAGGTTTTGGGGACTCTTGTCACTTGGGACACTTCAAGTAACCTTTGAGGCGAGTAACTAATACTTTGATTCTCTTCTTGCATTTATGAAGTTTTGGTACGATAAGCATGAATTTGATTGAAGTTTCCCATGAGACAAATATGTGATTTGATGCATTGAAAGGAAAGATTGATTTATTGCATTTAAATCACTAGTTGATACTCTACCAGTTTTATCTTTGATTTGTTGCCATATTAGGAGCTATCTAATGATACTGAGATGGGCGATAAATAGTATGGTAGTTGCTTTGTATTTGTATTGCTTTGTGAAAATTCTAATAGGGGTCAACCGGGATTTGATTGTTGATCCACTTAAATATATATGTCCATGATTGAATTGATATAAATCCTGCGCGCACCACAGATAGTAGTTTAACTAGTGATAAGGCCCATTTGCGCATCGAAAAGCTTTGCGCATTTAATGGTTTTCTTGAAAATAAATCTTTCAAATGAAAGGTGAATGAAAGGGTTTTATTAATCACTGAGTAGTTCGTACTCGCTCCCCTCCTCTAAAATTTTTGTAGATGATTAGAGATACGATATTTGAAAAGCAAGTCAAGCCATGAGTTGGAGTGTGCTCGAGAATGGGAGTAGACTTTTACATATAGTGGAAACCTATCTTTGAAGCTACTATGAAAACAATTATGAATTTAATACCTTTTGTATTAACAAGTATACTCACATCTCCATAATATAAATATATTTTTGTATTAATAGTTTTGAGTTAATTGGAAACTTCTCTTTCAGTCTAAAAGCTTCCCAATAGTTTGTTTTGACTAGGTAAATCAATAAATTACACCCATTGAATGTAATTTTTTTGTGTTCTTTATATTAGAAAACTAGTTGAAATGATTCTTTAAAATTAAATAACTTGAAAATTTAAGAAATTAACCTTACCAAATTTAAAGACAAGAATGATTTGATTGTTTTGTATGTCTCGTCTCAGCTATTTGTGTGAAAACTTTCGCTATTGAATTTGTCCACCAATATAAGATATTTAAGAAAATTGAAAAATTTGCGGGGGCGTGACAAAAGGTATTTAGGGAGTGCATAAATGAGCTACCGCTAGGTCCATGAGTCATCAGACGGATTTAGCATTTCTAACATGGATTGGTCAAAGTGTAAACCGTATAAGCCTTCATGGTTGCTCGAGCACATTTGTCATACTTGTTGCAACATATTTAACACTGAGGAATCGAAAAAAAAAAAAAATCCGCGACTAACTCTAAAAACCGCAGATCTTCAGCAACTGGGGAAATATCCAAGCATACATGTGGCTCGATCTTGTATGCAGTTCATGAGGACCATTGGGTAATAATCTTTTAGTATTTTATAATGATCTTTTTGCCATAATTGTTGAAGGTTAGCACTTTTTACATGATGTAAACTTTCGTAAAATATGTAGGCATATAATCATAATGAAGTACTACCAACGGGGGTAGAACTTTTTCTCCACACGCACAAGACAAAGGATGGCAACTTTGTAGATACAAGGTCTAAGAATGCTTATGTAAGTCCACCTACACATGCTTTGTTCATAAATTACCTAGCATGTACTATCGTAGAGTAGTATTTAACTCCATAAGTTTGTTTATGATATACTAAACTGTCTATTAAGGATTGCTGCCATGTTATGTGTCACATTCAAATTGCTATGCGCATTTCAAGTATCTATAGGACATGAGACTCAAGGGAAAAATGTAATGGGCTTGGTTTGACTATTTTAAGACAAAAATATAATGCTATCTGGAGATAAGTTTTAGAAGGCATGAAAGAATTTCAATGAAACAATCCTCCATTGTTGATGTATATTCTCTAAAATAATAAAATTTAGCTTTAGGAAATCTCACTCAAATGCCTATGACATACAATTAATTCTATCTTGAAATTGTTTTACCACTTCTAGTGGACTTCCAATTGTATAACATCGTTAAAAACCTTTAAAGAAGGATTGGGAGGATGCTAGGCTTGTTGAATGATAATAATAGAGTGCTTCAGTAACTTTTATGTTGGGATTTTTTGGAAAACGAAACACGTCGTTACTGTACTGGTTTTTTGTGGTAGTGGAGTGAATTATTTAGTTACACTACCTACTTGACTCTCATTACTATTTATCTTTTTGTATTTTTACTATTGTGTTGCCTTTTCGGTAACATATTAATTCTTTATACTTTTTATTCATTTTTATTTTATAACTAATGCAGGAGAATTATTCTGTCAGTCTCACTGAGAAATATGGTGACAACACATCAACACACCCGGTATTTGATAATGAAAGTGTGAAATCAAGCAACAATTCAAGGCCCACTGAGCAGTGGGCGTGCATATGGCCTAGGAAACTCAGACGTTGCCACTTCCTTGATTAGCTCTTCTCGCTCTCAATCCAGCTCAAATAAGGTCTTGGCATCTTTGAATAGGAAAGTGGAAGAACTAATAGAGGAAAATGAGCTACAGGATGAGAGACATCGGAACGAGATGGCCGAGTTGAGAGAAAACACTCGTAAGGAGATTGAGCAAATGAGGAAATAGGTGCATGATATGTTTCAACAGTCTATCGCAGCAGCCCAACCTTCTAATTCATCAGTCCAAGATCTATCGGCTCAAGATTCTACTCATGCATGATGTGACTTTTGTACATGCACATGTAGAATATTAAGATATTTTGCAATTAACACGTCCTAACTTTTGTATCTAACGATGATGTGTATTGTTAGCTTTTACGGAAACATATGAAATGAAACTTAGATTGTGTAAGCAGCTTTTATAATGTATGAACTAGGGAAATATATGGATGTCATCATCAGTAGACAACCCAAAATTTTTATATTCAGTAGGTTATTTCTGACGAAAGCACAGTCGGTAATTAGGCTCAGATAAGTACCGATGGCACATGCTGTCGGTACCTGGAAGCCGTCGGCAAGTACCAACGGCGTTGATTGTCGGTAAATACCGATGGCCAAACCAAATCGTTTGTAAGTACTAACGGCACATGCGTTGGTACTTACCGACGGTACGTTCCGTCAATAACTACCGACGGTGGAGGCTGTCGGTACCGACGGCCTAGTGACACCGTCAGCGATTACTGACGGTCAATGCCGTCGGGAAATACCGACATCATGTCTAATGCTGTCGGTCATTACTGACAAGCCTATCACCGACGGTGTTTCTGACGGTCTCCCATCTTCGGTAAAGCTCGTTTCCGACGGTTTTTTTAGCCGTCAGTACCAGCAGGTTTTGTTGTAGTGAAAAAACATTAATTATTCTTATGTCTTCCATTTCATACGGTGATTAATTTTATTTCATCTTCTTTTCCATATCAATTTCAACCGCCACATTTTGGAGAACAATGTTTACCATTAGCTTCTAATATTCTCACGATCAAACATATCACTCATGGCCATGGACCTAATTATGACAATTTTATTTTAAATATATAACTTGTGAACCCAAGCAGGAACTCAAAATTTTTATTAGAATCCTCGTCTACCCGATTGGACTGCTCAACTAAGCGCAAATACTGATGTTTTCCCCGAGTGTTTGCATGGGATTTTAGCTTAGGTTGGAGTCGAAGCCAGTCTTCATTTAAATAACAAATTATTCAAATATTTGAAGCTAAAATTTATCTTGAAATGTGTTGAGTATTGACTAAATAAAATGATGGATAATTAGTTGGCTCAAAGTTAGATTAAGCAAGAATTTGATGGAGCCATTTAGAATTTGGAAGAAGAAATTGCATTCATGGCGGTGGAAGATTGATTAGTTGTGTTATGGTTGGATTTTTGCTGGATTTTGCAAGCACCAGCTGGACTTTACAAGAAGCAAAATTGGAATTGACTTCAAGTTTGGATTTTGACCAAGATTTTGGGTGCCAAACCGCCATAGACAAATCTATATATATGTGATCATTTTGATCATTTGTGTATTACAATTCCAAGAGAAATTTTGAACACTAAAGTGAGGAAAATTCTAGGCCTAACATTTGAGGGTTTTCTTCGAGGTTTATCAAGAAAAGGTTGGTTGAGTGTGATAAAGTCTAGTGGGTGTTGTAAGGATAGTAATCGGGTTTGTGTATGAGATTCTATTTGATTATAACAATTTTTCATATAGTAGAATATCTTTGACACCCCTTAGTTTTTCTCTGATTTTAGAGTTTTCTACGTAAATCTTGTATTGTTATTTATTTCTTTTGTTCATTTGATTTTTCTCATATGAAGACAAAGATCTTGGGGATGATCCAAAGTTATATTCGGGTCGAATTTTCCCAACAAAATGCTACTCAAAAAATCATGTGTATCACACATGCTGCTTACTAGTAATATTTTAAAAAGTGGAATGTATACTGGCGAAAATTAAAAACTATATAAAGTAAAATTTCGACCTTTAGTCTTTGATGATGCAATTTTACGGAATATATATATAGTTTATTTTCACATTTTAGCTTGTACAAATTTTTTTGTGGAGTCAGACACATATCGCACATATTTTCAACTTCAAAGTAATTTATCGTAAGGGGAAAAAAGCTGCAATTTATAATCTTTTGATTTGTCATACGTTAAAAAAAAATTCATTTTGGATTCATGAAAAGAGTAAAGTTTGATATTCTCTCTTTAATGTGAGTTAAAAAATTTCTGAAACCAAAGAAAGAAAAAAATAAAAAGAGGATTAAAAACTTCAAGAAACCAAGCTGCATTATTGTTTACTATTTGAAAATTGGAAATATGAAGAAATTTTTGAAAATTAGCATAACCAGACATAAAGCCTAATTGTGGATCAAATTGTTTACTTCGAATAAAAATTTTACGCCCATTAAAGTTGGCAGTGAATGGAATTTAGATTGTACAACTTTAAAATTGTGAATTGAGGTATTTTAGCTCAATTAATTACCGGGAAAGTGGATGAAAATATAGTGGCGAAAGCAAAATAAGTTTGAAGAATTTTTTTTTTTTTTTGTGGGGGTGGGGGGCTGAAGGAAAGTTTGTAGAATTTAAAAAGTTTTCAATGTGCTGTTCTAATTATATATTTCATTTTTCACTTCCGTTCTTTCCAATTTTTAGTTAAGGGTTATTTTTGTAAAATAATTGTTGCGTAGTAATGAGATTATTATGAGAATTGAGAACCAACCTTTAACGTGGTGTTAGGGAAGAAAAAATGTGTTGACATATATTATGGTGGAGTCAACGTGAGAGACAGGTCAAGTATACATACAAATGCAATCTTATAGATTCTGATATTTTGATTATTTTACATAAGATTTGTTTTGATAGCACTGATTTTTCTTCTCATGTAACGCATGAATAAAAATTTTTTTAATTTAATTAAATGTGTCAGTTGAAAATTTTCTAAAACCAAACAAAGAAAAAAAATACAAAGAGGATTAAAAACCTCAGGAAACCAAGTTGCATTGAAAATTGGAAATATGAATATACTTGTGAAAATCCTAATTGTGGATCAAATTGTTTACTTTGAATAAGAGTTATCCTAATTATTGTGGATCAAATAGCTGGTTACTTCAAGCAAAAGTTTTATGCCTATTATGGAAGTGAATGGAATTTTAGACTGTGTAACTTAAAATTGTAAATTGTATTAGTTCATTAATTACTGGAAAATTGAATGAAAATATAGTGGTGCTAACAATAGTAGGTTTCAGCTAGTATCAAATATTTGGTATTGTAAAGATTAGACAATTATTTGATATAGTACTAGTCGCTCACTAATGTGAATTTTATCACTATCATCACAAATCAAATCAGTTGCTAGAATTATTCCACATCACTGGTCTTATAACGTAAGACATGGTGCTTCACCAAATTGCAAACACAAACAATTCTAATGTGGTCTTCTAAATATATTTCATTTCCGTTCTAATGGGCTAGTCATGTCCACTTGATAGACTTTAGAAATGTCTTCCAAATAATAACAAACTGTTGACTCATGTTGCATATCTCTAGTAGACAATTCTACACGTACGGATAATAATTAATTAATATTATAAGTCGGTATCTTTTAAATATAATTTTGAGTTTTTAATTAATTAATTAATAACAACAACAAAGAAACAATAACAATAAGAAGAAAAAGAACAAGAGCTGGAAGAACAAGAGTAACAGAAAATGCAGGGAGCACAAAGATAGATCTATTTCTTTTTGTTTGTTGAAAACCATAAGCCATTTTGTTTATAGAAATATAATTGAAATCTTAGTTTTCTTATATAAACTTATGTAATGTTCATAGTTTTTTTTTTTTTTTTTGAAGGGGTAATGATCATATTTATAATATACTATTAAAATGAAATAATTAGTACCTGAAAGATTATAATTAGGAAATGGGTTGATGATTACAGTTTCAATAACGTTAATTAAACTTTTTCTTAATCCTAATTGTGAGAATGAGACTATCCTTGTGAGATGGAGGGAGTACCTAGTATAGAATAGTGTCTGCCTACCTAACCGTTTTGTTACAATTTGTTAGAAATTGATGCAAAATTATTACCTCCAAGAGACTGAAATGCTCCATTTTAAAGTCTGGGAGGTATAATGAGACCCGAGCCAAAGACAAAGGTTTGCTGCTAATATTTATCAAATTATTTACTTTAAGAATGCCATGAAGCAAGAGCAGCCTCTTCCATTCTCAAATAATAACCCTCTTCAGGCTGGAAAGATGGTACAAAAGCCTTTGCCCTTCTTCTTCAGTTTCCTCTTCATTATTGCAATTTTGTTCAATCCACCTGTGATCAAACTACAATGCAGAGTAGGTATGTAGTGATCCCACATAATTGTAATATGTTTCATACATAATATTATTCGTTTTTCAATGCCTCAAACCCTTACCTCCTCTCATGCATGTATGTACAATTTTTTCTTCTCCCTTTTCTCTTTTTATTTTTTTATTTTTTATTTTTATTTTTATTTTTTTGTGGTGGGAGGGGGGTGGAGGCGAAATATCGCAAGTTGAAAATAAACCCGAGATATAACGTATTTATTGCTTTGCTTTCTATTATTTGACTACATATTGATGGATGAATATTACGTTTCGTAGTAACTTAGTTGCTCACAGTTTTATCATTCAAGATCATTTTCATGTTTAGTTCTATTGAAATTTATGAGTTAAATTAAAGGTTCAGGGTTAAGACCATCCTAGATGCCTTCTTTCTTGTGCCAAATTTAAAAGAAGATATTAATACAAGCTATTCATTTTTAGATTGATGGTGCTTTTCGCTGCAGTGTTCGGTTGGTCATGGTTTAATTATAAAATTCTTTTTTCTTTTTAACAAAATTTGTGCAGCTAGTTCCTTTTAGCTTTTATTGATTACTTCAAAATTTTTCTAAATCTAAACATTCACAGGTTCAACCGTTTGTCAATTTCTTATGTTAAGCCCTTTCCAGTTTTAGTTTAAGCGACCTGCACATTTATTTACAAAGTGTTTGGCAATTCATGGGATTATTTATTTGGATTATAATCTGCCACACGGCGTTATTTCATTGGTTTTTTCTAAATACATATACTTTATTATTAAATGTTTGTTTGGCAACCATTTAAATTGAACACTATTATAATTTAAATTACATTTTAAATTCAAGTCATGCGAGAGTACATAAGGTATGTCACAAAAAAGTGACACGTGTATAGCTATAAAATTTCAAATTAAGTTTCACATGACTATTTTATCATTATACACACAAAAGTTGTGTTTGTATACTCTCACATGACGTGAATTTTAAATTTCATTTTAATTATAAAAATATTCAATTTAAATGGTGGCTAATTAAATAGATCCTAGTACTTTAATTATCAAATATATATTGCATTTGGATTAAAGTGTAAATGAATACAAAGGTTGATGGCCTATCTATCTAGGTTTAAAAGGTTAAGGATGAAAGTGTAAATGAATGCAAAGGTTGGGGACCTTTGCTAGAATCTACCCTTTTATTTGCAAACGAATACAAAGGTTGAGAGCCTATCTGTCTAGGTTTAAAAGGTCGGAGATGAAAGTGTAAATGAGTGCAAAGGTTGGGGACCTTTGCTACAATCGACCCTTTTATTTACTACGTTTAAAGCATTCAATTCAAAATCAAATCCTTCATATCCTTGCATTCTTTTTAACAAAATTTCAATATGATAAATGAAATCATTATTTTGTTTGTAATTTAACGTACTATTCTTTCTATTATAGTTACTTTTGCTCCAACAGCTAGGGTGCCATTAAGCGAGCACCCTTACAAGTTCTTCCAGGTTCTATTATTTTTACAAGTTCATCGTGGTGATGTCGATCCCCGTCATTCACCTCATGGCGGTGGATGGTAGCTAGTCAAAATTCACTGTAATTAGTTACTAATGGGGAGTTCTTTGAGCCAATAAAACACTCATGGAGACATAGGAAGAGTCATGACAACTACGATAAAAAAAAGGACCAAAATGAACGTCCTTCTGCTGAATATTGTTGAGTTAATAAATGTACTTGTTTGCTTAAAATAACCTATATTGATCAAATAATTAATGTATTCGTTTACAATAGTTATTATACATCAATGGATATGTTTTGTTATAGTGCTACTGCGTATATGCAGTTTGCCGAACTAAGTACTAATACTAATCGTCCATTACCCCATTAGATACTGCCAACAAATAACAATGAATTAAGAATATATTCAGGATTCAAGTTTCTTCCCCAAAATATAACATCATGATTAAATCTTACATTAATGCCAAAAAAAAAAAAAAAGATCAAACAAGGATGAAGCACCCCGCGTTTAACATTAATAATTGTTTTTGCCACGAACCTAAAAAATGCAGCAATAAAACTACAAAATCTTACACTACAACCAAAAGCCAAGAACGTGAAGCAGCAAAACACCCTCAAGCCGCGCAACTATAATACTATCGTTCTTTTCTTCTCAACTATAAGGTTGTGGAGTGTTATCAGTGCCACAAACATTAGAAGATATTATGATGAGTTGAAAAACATGTGAAAACAAAGAGAAAGAGTACAGATATTTCAGAAACCAAAGATTCTTTGAATATGGTGGAGCATGATTTTTACAGTGATGTTGCATGCGTAGCTAATTATGAGAGTCCACCTAATGTTTAGTTTCTAGATTGTGCATGTTTTTATCACATGTGCCCTGAATATAGAATGGTTTGAGGATTATCAACCATGTGAAGAGCGTCACATTTATGGAATTAATGATCAGAAACATGAAGTTAAGGGATCGGGTACTGCGAAATTGAAGATGTTTGATTGTGTGTCAGAATATTGACAGGTGTTCTATATGACCCAGGATTGAAGAAAAGTTTGATATGATTAGGAGCACTAGATACTTTGAGTTATGACTATGCTACTCGAGCTGGTGTGATGAATGGGAAGAAGAACTCAGTGGAAATAATGAAAGCTAAGAAAGTTGGTAATTCGTTTAAGTTAACAGAAAAGACAATGTCAAGTGGAGGTTCCAGATCAGAGTCGCACCAAGGAAAGTCTTCTATTATTGACAGAGATTATGGTAGAGCTAAGTCGAGGTCTGTGGAAGGTGATATGAAGAATGTATAGCTCAAAAATGTCAAAGCTAATGGTTAGGTTTGATCAATCTTCGAATACAATTCATTTTTACTGAATATGATTTTACTAAGGTGGCGGCACCTACCAGTAAAGTGGTGCGGAAGATACTTGCTGCAAAAGTCGTGCCATGATATAGCAGATTTTTGAGTCAAGGTGGAGATGATGGGAATTAACTCAAAATAATTATTTGTCAAAGACGAGTGACTAATGGAATAAATAGTCTAATTAAATCTTGGCATGTAAGAAAAGAAAGAAAGAAATAAAGAAGGTTTAATTAGGATTAGGAGGAAATTTATGTATAAATATGAGTACTCAGTGATGCATTAGTGTGTGCAAAAATTATAGAGAAATTCGACATGTACAAGAGACACGCCAAAATTGGAGAACGCAAAAAGAATTGAGGAAAATGAAGCCATATTTGAGAGGAAATTGAGAGAGGCAGATTGGTTCATGGCAAGGTGATACCCGCAGCCATAGCTTTGAGAATTGGTTAGAGAGTGGAAGAAAGTATCACGTGGGGTTTCCGCGGTGTACTTTGAGTGCTTTAGTTTTGTAGGTGATTGTAAGGAATTTCTTTATTAATAAAGAGTATCTTCTTGTGGTTGTCGGTAGTTTAGCGAACCACGCTAAATTTATGTTCTTCCCTTTTTTTGGCTAGTTGTTATTTTTTGTTTTGGCTGGTTGGTTACTTCAATTGGAATGGGGAAAAGTGGTATATTTCCCAATAGATGTATCAGAGCTTAAGGTTCAAATTCTGGGATCAGATTGACTACAATGGTTGTTCCTAAGTTTGAGGTGGAGTTGCTCGATGGCAAAGACAACTTTAATATTTGGCGTAGCACTGTTGAAGATCTTCTCGTGTAGCATGGGCTTTACAAGGCATTGAAGGATAAGAGGCCAGATGATATAAAAGATTCTAATTGGGAAGAATTGTAGGCAAGGACAGTTAGTACCATCAGATTGGCTCTAGCTTCTAAGAGATTGTACATTAGAAGTCACCTTCTAAATTACGGAATACATTAGAAGAGTTATATATGTCAAAATCCTAACTAAGAGATTATACCTGAAAAAGCAATTATATGAATTGAAGATGGATGAGGGAACAGATGTTAGGGATCACTTGATTAAATTCAATAAGTGCGTTGTAGACTTACTGAGTGTTGATGTGAAGATTGAGGATGAAGATAAGGCAATAATTTTATTGTCTTCCTTGTCTAAGTCATATGAGACGCTAGTGACCACGCCACTAGTTGGTAAATCTACACTGACAATGAATGAGGTTTGGACTGCTTTGTCAGAGACAGCCAACATGAAAAGACAAACTGAAGATAGTGACGTAATTCTTATGGTATCTTCTGAGGAAAGTCATGGTAGAGGCGAGTCGCGAGGAAGAAATCATGGTCAAAGGGCCATTCTCGTTCTCAATCTCGACCAAAGGAGGATATGGAGTGTTATTAGTGCTACAAACATTAGAAGATATTGTGATGAGTTGAAAAAATATCTGGAAACGAAGAGAAAGGGTAAAGAGGTTTCAGAAACCAAAGGTTCTTTGAATATGGCGGAACATGATTTTTACAGTAATGTTGCATGCGTAGCTAGTTATGAGAATCCACCTAATGTTTGTTTTCTAGACTGTGCATGTTTTTGTCACATGTGTGCCGAATATAGAATGGTTTGAGGATTATCAACCATGTGAAGAGCATTATGTTTATGGAATTGATGATCAGGAACATGAAGTTAAAGGATCCGGTACTATGAAATTGAAGATATTTGATGGTGTAGTCAGAATATTAACAGGTGTTCTACATGACCCAGGATTGAAGAAAAGTTTGATATCGTTGGGAGCACTAGACACTTTTGGTTATGACTATACTGCTCGAGCTGGTGCGATGACTGTGAAGAAGAACTCAGTAGAAATAATGAAAGCTGAGAAAGTTGGTAATTTATATAAGTTAGTCGGGAAGACAATGTCAAGTGGAGCTGCCAGATCAGAGTCGCACCGAGAGGAGTCTTCTATTATTGGCAGAGATTATGGTAGAGTCAAGTTGAGGTCTGTGGCAAGTGATATGAAGAATGAAGAATATAGTTCAAAAATGTCAAAGTTAAGGGTCAGGTTTGATGAATCTTTGAATGCAGTACATTTTTACTAAATTTAATTTTGCTAAGGTGGCTCCTACCAGTAAAGTTGTATGGAAAATGGTTGCCACAAGAGATGTGCCACGATGTATCAAATTTTTGAGTCAAGGTGGAGATGTTGGAAATTAACTCAAAATAATTATTTGTCGAGGATGAGTTACTAATGGAATAAATACTCTAATTAAATCTTGGCGTGAAAAAAATGAAAGAAAGAAATAAGGAAGGTTTAATTAGGGTTAGGAAGAAATTTATTGAAAAATATGAGTACTCATTGATGCATTAGTGTGTGCAAAAATTATAGACAAATTTAACGTGCACAAGAGACAAGCCAAAATTTGAGAACGCAAAAAGAATTGAGGAAAACGAAGCCATATTTGATAGGAAACTGAGAGAGGAAGATTGATTCATGGGAAGGTGATACCGACAGCCATAGCTTTGAGAAATTGGTTAGAGAGTGGAAGAAAATATCACACGGGTTTTCGCGGTGTACTTTGAGTGCTTTAGTTTTGTAGGAAGAGACTGGTAGGATAAAGAAAACATGTGATTGTAAAGAATTTCTTTATCAACAAAGAGTATCTTCCTGCGGTTGTCGGTGGTTTACCGAGCCACGTTAAATTTGTGTTTTTCTCTTTTTTTTTTTGTGCTCACTTTTTTTTTGTTTCGGCTGCTTGGTTACTTGAATTGGAAAGAGGAAAAGTGATATATTTTCCAACAGGATATTCAAATGATATTACGAGCACGCTTCATAACGAGTTGGAGTGATGGAGTCATTCTATACGAGAATAGAGATTCTTATTTCATTTTTATTACTGGGGGTTGAAGAAACTAATCAATTCTGAATTTAGCATGGCGTTATTGAATAAGTGGGGTTGCCGTCGGAAATTGCCGACGGCAACATATGGCGTCGGAAACAGTTCCGTCAGAAATTTTTGACGGACAATTTTTCCATTTTCCGACGGCCTGGGAGAAGCTGTTGGAAATTTCCGACGGCATATACTGTTCCGTTGGAAATTTCCAACGGCATCCCCAAGCCGTCGAAAATAGATTTTGTGATCAAATTTATGCTTTTAATTATACTTTGTAAATATTGTTCAATTTTAAAAAAATGTTAGATATTTGTTTAATTATCCCTCCACTATCGCATATGCCCATTTATCAAATAAATGTTTTAATATGCATAATGTTGTTGTCAAAAATATACTAGATATGTTAACCTATATGATAGGAAATAAAATTTATTCTAAAATTAAAAATGTTATGAATAATTAAAAATGGTATTAATCGTCAATAACTTTTAAATAACAAAAGTAGAAAATGATTTATATTTTGACTCCATAGTTAAAATTGCAGCTAAGTTAAGAAAAAAATATACAAGTACGAAAAAGTTAAAAAAAAAAAGAAAACCAACAACGGTTACGAACAATCTTACAAAAGACATCATTTACATGGAATAATTGTAAACATTAAATATGGACAAGTAATATTTGGCAATTCATTTATAAAAAAGATATAATATGTAAAATAATATTACAGTATAGAAAACTAGTGTAAAAGGCATTATATTAATTGACACAAATAAATAAAATTTAGAGTATAACATATATTTAAATATATAATAAAAGGTATATTAAATACTAGATATGTTTAAGGGAAAAGTTCATTATTTTTAAATTGACAAAACTACTAGAATATACTTTAATTAAAAGTGCATAATAACAGTTGTATTTATAGTCTTTATATAGGTTGATTACATGTACTCAAATAATGTTCAACAATCCACTTGTAAAAAAAATAAAATATGAAATAAATTTTTTTAATGGTAATATGTTGTTTATCCAATAAAATATAATATAAAACAAATACTTTAGTAATTGATGAACATTTTATTCGGTTATTTAGTGGTTAAGGTTTAAAACAATGGTTGTAAATAAATTTTTTTATTAATTATTAGTATTTTAAAAAAATCCCATAAATCACAATTTTAAGAATAGAAAAAAATTTGGTATGGAGCGTTTTAAATTTTTTAGTTTTTTACAAAAACAATTAATATTACAATTTAGAAACTGGTGTAAAAAACATTAAATTAATTAACACTGACAAATAAAATTTAGAGTATAACATATATTTAAATATAAATAAAAATTAAATTAAATAAAAGTTCAAAGTTCCATAAAGAAAATACTTTATATTTAAATTGGTAAAATCACTCGAACATAGTTTATATATAATTTGAACTGAAACATTAACAAACACGCGAGCTAGCCTGGTGGTTGAGGACCTCAACCACTAGGTCATGGGTTCGAAACTACATCCTTGCAATTGCAAGAATTAATTCCTCGCGGGGCGGCAGGTCGGCAGGCTGACTGGATAAGTGGGCTGGCGAGGGCGGGGCGGGTCGGGTCGGGTCATGGGTCCGTTAAATATTTTTAAATAGATTTTTAAAACAGTTCCTACAGCAGAAATCCGTCAAAACTTTCCAACGGTACAGTGTTTTCGTCGGAAATTTCCGACGGTTTTTTGCTGTCGGAAATTTTGGACTATCGTTACGGTCGGAAGCTTCTGACGGAATAAGGCCGTTGGAAATATTTGGCCTTCGGAAGTTTCTGACGGACACAAAAAATCCGTCGAAAACCATTAGCGACGCGACCTTCACCGACGGCGTTTCCGACGGCCAGTTTTCCGTCGGTGCTGACCTTTAGTGACGGATTTTGAGGCTTTAGCGATGGAAAAAGGCAATTTTTTAGTAGTGATAGAATGGTATGAGGATTATCAACCATTTGAAGAGCGTCGTGTTTATGGAATTGATTATCAGAATCATGAAGTTAAGAGATCGGGTACTGTGAAATTGAAGGTGTTTGATGATGTAGTTAGAATATTGACAGGTGTTCTTCATGACCTAGGATTGAAGAAAAGTTTGATATCGTTGGGAGCACTACACACTTTGGGTTATGACTATGCTACTTGAGCTGGTACGATGACTGTGAAGAAGAACTTAATGAAAATAATGAAAGCTGAGAAAGTTGGTAATTTGTATTAGTAGTGAAAACAATGTCAAGTGGAGCTGCCAGATTAGAGTTGCACTGAGGGGAGTCTTCTATTATTGGCAGAGATTATGGTAGAGTCAAGACGAGGTCTTTAGCAAGTGATATGATGAATGTAGTTCGAAAATGTCAAAACTGAGGGTCAGGTTTGATGAATCTTTGAATACAGTTCATTTTTACTGAATCTTTTTTTGGTAAGATGGCACCTACCAGTAAAGTGGTGTGGAAGATGGTTGCTGCAAAAGACGTGCCATGATGTAGCAGATTTTTGAGTCAATGTGGAGATGTTGGGAATTAACTCAAAATAAATATTTGTTAAAGATGAATAACTAATGGAATAAATACTCTAATTAAATCTTGGCGTGTAAGAAAAGAAAGAAAGAAATAAGGAAGGTTTAATTAGGGTTAGGAGGAAATTTATGTATAAATATGAGTACTCAGTGATGCATTAGTGTGTGCAAAAATTATAGAGAAATTCAACGTGCACAAGAGACACGCCAAAATTGGAGAACACAAAAGGAATTGTGGAAAACAAAGCCATATTTGAGAGGAAATTGAGAGAGGTAGATTGGTTCATGGCAAGGTGATACTCGCTGCCATAGCTTTGAGAAATTGGTTAGAGAGTGGAAGAAAGTATCACACGGGTTTTCGTGGTGTACTTTGACTGCTTTAGTTTTGTACAAAGAGAGAAGTAAGATAAAGAAAAGTTGTGATTGTAAGGATTTTCTTTATCAATAAAGAGTATCTTCCTCTGGTTGTCGGTGGTTTACTGAGTCATGTTAAATTTGTGTTTTTCTCTTTTTTTTTGTGCTCATTTTTGTTTTTTGTTTCAGCTGTTTGGTTACTTGAATTGGAAGGGGGGAAATGGTATATTTCCCAGCAGGATATTCAAATGATATTACAAGCACGCTTCACAACGAGTTGAAGTGATGGAGTCATTCTATACGAGAATAGAGATTCTTATTTAATTTTTATTATTGGAGTTTGAAGAAACAGAGCAATTCTGAATTTAGCATGGTGTTACTGGATAAATCTGTGAGTCATGGCCCATGGGGAAATTATTCTGATTATGATTTTCAATATGATATCTGCAATTTAGTACTTGAAGGCTATATACATATTTTACATATTTTGTGTAGTCTTTATCATTGTTTTTTTGGGGTTTTAATTGAGTTCACGTGTTGAGCACATGTATGTATATATACTCAATTGTGGTCATTTTTGTCATTTGAGGAAATTAAAAAAACAGAACCTCTGTTTTTCCATCTGAATTTTGTTCTACCATCCGAATATGGTATCAGAGCGCACGCGGTAATCATCTTCTTCAATTTGTACATTCCTCTCGAAATCAATCCAATTGATCAGCAAGGATGAACAACACAAATGCTTGGAGAACCACAAATACTCGTACTGACGAACAAGGAGGCGATGATACACAAATTCGTGGATCCAATTCTGTCAATGATCCGATGAATCTACCGAACTCGGATCACCCTGGGATGTTACTTGTCACAGTGCCATTAACAGGTACCAATTATTTGACTTGGAGTCATTCAATCAAAATATCATTGGGAGCAAAAATAAAATTAGGGTTCATAAATGGGAGGTGTGTGAGGCCTGCAGATGATTCGCCTCAATTCAAGCAATGGATTCGTGTTGATTGTATGGTGCGATCATGGATTCTGAATTCTATTTCAAAAGATTTGGTTGATGCATTCATATACACACCCTCAGCGAAGGTTTTATGGGAGGAATTACAGGAGCGCTGTGGTGAATCCAATGCTCTGTTGCTGTATCAATACTATATCTCAAGGCACCATGACGGTGGAAAGGTATTATACTAAACTTAAGAAACTTTGGGATGAATTGGTATATTTGATGCCTGCTCCAATATGCACATGTACTGGATGTACTTGTAATGTTGCAAAAGAGGTAGCTGAGCAGACTGAAACAATGAAGCTGATGCAATTTTTAACTGGGCTGAATGACTCGTATGATAACGCTAGAAATCAGATTTTGGTGAGCGATCCCTTACCATCTATTAACAAGGCTTATACTCTGACACTAAGGGTAGAAAAGCAGAAACATGTACATGATTTGTACAGTGAAGTTGGGGATAATTCTGCTATGCTAGCAAGAAATCAGAACTACAGAAAAGATGATTCTGGGAGAAGTGGATTTGGAAGAGGAAGCTGGAATGGCAAGGGAAATCAAGGAAGGGGAACTTCTAAAAAGTACAACACAACTGAGAAGGAAAATAAATACTGTAACTATTGCAACAAGGTTGGACATTTAGAAGAGGAATGTTTTGAGAAACATGGATACCCTGACTGGTATAAAAGTCTGAAGGAGAAAAGGGCTAAACAACAGTCAGGGGAAGGAAGAGTAATGGCTAATATAGTTGAAACACCTCTTGATGTAAATGATGGCCAGAATGAAGGAAAGTTCAAGGACACACACACACATCAGAAAATCTTGCCAGCATTATTCAACAAGAGCTTATTAAACTGCTGAAAGGAAAGTTTCTGCTCGGAGGAGAAAACCAGGTTAACTTTGCACATTTACCAGACTTTGCAGGTATCAACTCTTATCCTTATGCTTTTACTTTGCTTGATAGAATAGAATCTGGAAATTGGATATTGGATACTCGAGCGAGTAGTCATATATGTATAAACCTTTCCTTGATGACCAATATTAAACCAGATACAAAGTTTACACAAGTTTATTTACCTGATGGATCAATCCAGCCAGTAACTCACACAGGAGATGTCCAATTTGGAAAGAAATTTAACCTCACAAATGTCCTATACATTCCTAGTTTTAAATTCAACTTACTATCCATCAAAAAATTATCCAACAGTACCCAAATGAAATTCACATTCTATCTTGATGATTGCATTCTGCAGGCCCCGCAGAGTGAAGAAATCCTTGCCATTGGAAGATCTATAGGAAACTTGTATTTCATTGACAAGTCTTGTGTAGTAGATGAGAAAATAAGTGCTTGTAAGCCATTGAATGATTGTTCTCATGTTCCAGTTTTTACTTCCAATCTTTGTGAATCTTTCCTTTCTAATACATCTTCCTCAACTTGTAATAAAACTCAGTATTTGAATAAGAACAAATATTCTTATATTGATTGGCATTACAAGTTGGGTCATATTTCCTATCAAGCAATGCAACATTTAGCCTTCTTGAAGGGATTCTCTAAACTAGACATTGAACAAATTAAACAGTGTGAAGTTTGTCATCAAGCTAAACAACCTAGATTACCTTTCCCAATCAGCCAAACAACTTCTCTAGAAAATTTTCACCTTCTTCATGTTGATATTTGGGGGGCCATACAATCACCATTCTCTCACCAATACACCCTATATGTTAACTATAGTGGATGACTATAGTAGATCCACTTGGACCTTTTTGTTAACTCATAAATCCCAGGCTGCTCAAACATTGGATCAGTTTTTTAAAATGGTGCATTATTAGTTTGAAAAAAGGGTCAAACATGTTAGAACTGATAATGGTACTGAATTCCCTGGACTTGAATGCAAATCCTTGTTTTAAAAGCTGGGTATCATACATCAAAAAACATGTACCTATACTCCACAGCAGAATGGAGTTGTAGAGAGAAAGCATAGACATCTCCTCCAAATTGCAAGAGCACTCATGTTTCAAGCCTCATTACTAAAAAAATTTTGGCCATATTCCATACTCACAGCTGCATACATACTGAATAAAATTCCTAGCTCAGTTTTGTCCTGGAAAACTCCTTATGAATTGCTTTTTGGAGTCCAACCTGATTACAGCAGGTTGAAACCATTTGGTTGTTTGTGCTACATGACTAATACATCACCTCATAAGGATAAGTTTGATGCTAGAGCCTACAGATGTGTCTTTCTAGGCTATAGAATGGGTCAGAAAGCATATAAAGTCTATAACATTCAAACTCAAAAACTCCATGTGTCCAGAGATGTAACCTTTTATGAGAGCACATTTCCCTTCAAGGTTTCCACTACTATTGTTGATCCTTTACCTTTACCCCTACCTCAATTTTCTGAATCAGATCAAGGTTCTACACATTTTAGAAGAGTTCCTTCTGATGATATGTTGCATCATTCTGAGTCAGAACATCTACCTTTTTATGACACTTCTTTGCCTTCTGAACATGAAATTCCACATTCTACTCCTCCAACTCCAGTGTTACAAGATTCAACTGGTACAGAGATTCCATCCTCCTCACCTATTCACTCTACTGAAATTACTTATTTTCATCACCCCCATCTGATCCAGTTCCTCTTAGAAAAAGTGCTAGACACAAAACTCCCTCGTATGGCTACAAGACTTTGTCCAAAGTGTTACTACTACTGGTCAGGATTTCTTCACTGATTCACAACAGCCTATTTTACATACACCTAAACGTCCCACTGACTATACACCATCTTCTTATCCTTACATAATTCCATCAGGTTTTAGCAATACATATATGACTTTCTTGGCAAATTTATCTAATGGTCAAGAACTGCATTCTTATCTCCAAGCTAGTAAAGATGTAGGTTGGGTGGAAGCCATGAATAAGGAGTTAGAAGCTTTAGAAAACAATCAAACCTGGGAAATCACAGATTTACCCCCTAGAAAGAAGGCCATTGGTTGTAAGTGGGTGTATAGAGTCAAATTAAATCCGGATGGTTCTATTGAAAGATTAAAGGCCAGACTTGTTGCAAAGGGGTATCACCAACTTAAAGGAGTAGATTTTTATGATAGTTTTTCTCCTGTTGCTAAGCCTGTAACTGTCAGGCTTTTCTTTGCCATTGCATCAGCTCGATTATGGCCAATCTATCAATTAGATATAAACAATGCTTTCGTACATGGTTATTTGGAGGAAGAATTATATATGCAAATCCCTGAAGGTTACACAAAGACTATTCCTGGCAAAGTTTGTAGGCTGAAAAGGAGTCTTTATGGCCTTAAACAGGCCTCCAGACAATGGAATTCAGAACTATGTTTGAAGCTTACTGGTTTTGGTTTCTCACAGTCTTCACATGATCCTTGTTTGTTTCTCAAATCTGGTAGTACAGGCTTGTTGATTCTCGTGGTATATGTAGATGATGTTTTGATTACAGGTGTAGATGAATCAGCCATCACTTCTGTGAAAGCTTTTCTACATCAAGTTTTCACCATTAAGGATTTGGGACAAGCTAAATAGTTCTTGGGTGTGGAAATTGCTAGAACTAAGAAAGGAACCTTTCTTCACCAGCGGAAATACATTATGGATATCATTTCTGATGTAGGATTGACAGGAGCAAAACCGGCTACCATTCCTATTCCTGTTGGCACTAAATTTACAGCCAATTGTGGCCCATCCTTCCCGGATCCTGATAGGTATAGAAGACTTATAGGGCGCTTATTATATCTGAACTTTACAAGGCCTGATATATCCTTTGTGGTTCGACAGTTAAGTCAATATGTTAATACTCCATGTCAAGCACATTGGGACCTAGCTATTCATGTGTTAAGATACTTGAAAGGTTGTCCTTCCCTTGGTTTATTCTATCTAGTCCAACAAGATCTATCTTTGCAAGCATATTCAGACTCTGATTGGGCTACTTGTCTTGATAGTCGAAAGTCTCTCACCGGTTACTGCATTTTCTTGGGATCAGCCTTGGTTTCCTGGAAAACAAAGAAGCAAAATACTGTGTCTCGCTCTTCTTGTGAGGCTGAATATCGTAGCTTGGCCATGACCATTTGTGAGATACAGTGGATTTCTTACTTGCTTACTGATCTTCAGGTGCCCCTGTCTTTGCCTATTCCTCTTTATTGTGATAATAAGGCAGCTTTGCACATCACTGCTAATCCAGTCTTTCACGAGCGAACAAAGCATTTGGAAATTGATCTCCATGTGATGCGGAACAAGTTTAAAGAGGGTTTTATATTGCCACAACATATTTCTTCAAAGCTACAACCAGCGGACCTGTTCACTAAAGTTCTTTCTTCTCCTCAGTTTTATTCCTTACTCTTCAAGTGGAGCTTGGAGAATTCTCACCATGCCACAACTTCAGGGGGTGAAGGCTATATACATATTTTACATATTTTGTGTAGTCGTTATCATTGTTTTTTTGGGGTTTTAATTGAGTTCACGTGTTGAGCACATGTATGTATATATACTCAATTGTGGTCATTTTTGTCATTTGAGGAAATTAAAAAAACAGAACCTTTCCCTCTCTACCTTCTGTTTTTCCATCCGAATTCTGTTCTACCATCCGAATAGTACTCGAATTCCGTCATCTTCAATTGTGACGTTTCTTAAGAATTCAAAGATGAGGTGAAGAATCAGTGGACTTTCACACTCATTTTACTTAAGGAATCGGAGATGTTGCGAGGAATTTGGTTAAAAAGTTGCTGGGGATTCTTAGGAATTAACCGGTTAAGTAAGAGGTTACGATGATTGACACCAAACAATTTTCTAACAGAAGACTCCGGTACAACTACACCACTTGACAATGGAGTGGCGGCACTAGCCTGTGCCCAAGGGATTATTTCTCTCTTTTTCTATTGGCCAAACCAGATCGCAAAGAAGAAAAAGGATGAGAAATGATTCCTATTCCAAGCATACAACACCTTATTTCAGTAGGTATATTTGTCGTGATTAACAATGACTACCATTTTTATACTTAGCTACCATTTTTAACGAAAATGACGCTATGGATTTCTAGAGAGAATTGGAGAAGAAGGCGAAGAGAAGTCTGGGGGTTTGAGCGACTGCAGGAATTTTCTCTCTCAGTTCGATTTTTTTTAATTTTTTCTCGTTAAACCTTTAACTGGTTTTATCATGGTTTAGTGTTGAGATTTAGATTGTATATTGTAATCCATACATAGATAAGTTCTTTCATCTTTAATCGGTAATAACTTTCAACATCTTTGTAGAGTCATTTCAAGGTTTCTTAGCTTGTTAACATTTCCCGAGTGCATATTGGATGATAATTAAGGATAGGGTTGATTTCACAAATGGTCCCCAATCTTTATACTTTTTATCAGCTGGGTTCCAACCTTTGTTTCAATTTCCTAGGTCTTCAGTCTTTCATAAATTCAGTCATAAGGTCTTTTATAACATTTTTACCCTTACTTTTTAAATAAAAACAAAAAAAAAATAATTCTAGAAAATAGTAAATAAATATAAAAAGGAAAAAAATTTTTTCCCCACACATCTAACTAACTACTCATTCTACTCATATATCTATAACATGACCGAAAATGAAAAACACATACACCGTTTTCTTTTTTTCTTTTTTTGGGGGAAATCCTTTATTTTTTCTTATCATTTATGACAGTAGAAGGAGGAACAAACAACAAAATTGTACTCACCTTTTTTGCTATTGGAAATGTCTATTGAAATTTGTCATTTAATTTGAGTTGGGATATGGGCGGATAACAAGGTATGGTGGAAAGAAATTATTTTCTTTTTTCTTTTCTTATTATTTTTTATTTTAATAAGAAAAATCATTAAATAAAAAAATAATAAAAATAATAAAAAATTATTTCTTTCCACCCTGCCTATCTAGTTACCTTCCTACATTTCAACTCTGCGTAAATGACATATTCTGGTAGTCATTTCTTGTAGCAAAAGAAGACGCCTACAATTTTACTACTTTTTCATTCCGCTACTGTTAGCAATGACAAAAAAAAGTAAGAGTTCCACAAAAAATGAAAAATAGTGCAGGTATTCATCATTTTTGATAATGTTAGGGAGATTGGTAGAATGAGTGGCTAGCTATGTTTCCTTTTTATTTGTACTATTTTTTAGGAATTTTTTTTTTATTTATAAAGTATGGGTAAAAATGTCATTAAAGACCTTATAATGAATGGATTTTTAAAGGTCGAGGACTTATAGTATTTAAGAAAAAGATTATGGACGTAGCTGATAGAAAGTGCAAATGTTGGGGACCAGATGTGAAATTAACCCTTTAAGGAAAAAAACAAACCATTCTTGCCCAGTTGCTTGATGAATTAAAAGAGATAATCCCATTATTACAAAACCAAAAAATTTCTATCTGAAATTGAAATTTAGTTAAACAAATCACATGCAGACATCAAATGGGGACTAAAATATACTAAATAAATCTCTACTACTCATTGTTGTTAATATCTAATTCAGTTAAAATGTAGAAATAGTTTGAAAATAGGGGCGCAGTGTAAATATGTCCTAGGTATCATGTTTATATATACTAGTGGTGGTACGTGCATTGCACGTGCCATGTTAACTTTGTTAACTTAGATATGTTGTATTTTTATTATTTGTCATTATTAGCTATAGTGAAGATATATTGTTACTTAATGTTTAATATAGAAATCTCATGTCAAGAATTATGTAAAGAATGATGGCTCGATCGAATCTCATGTGCAAGCATTAAAAACAACAGATTGATTCATAAATAATTCATATGTTTACTAAACAAAAGCACTTAAATATATTACATTAAAGAGATTCCATTTAGGGGAAAAAGTAGTTCACATAATAAATTGAAATCCAAATCATGAAAGCATGATTTGAAGTCCAATTCCAGTAACTACCTTCATTACAAAATGGCAAACTACTATTGTATGTGCATTCATGGCATCATGAAGGATTCAGTTTGGCACCTAAACAAAAATAGTAACATAAGATACTCCATTAACTTAGAGGAGCCTTTAGTTTCTGACCTTACATAATCATTGTGAATCTGAACCGATATATTCTTCAATTACACTTTCCTCATAATTGTTATTGGCATCATTTAATTTCTTGTTAAAACCACATGGATCAAAGAAAAGAAGCATCCTTTTGGCTTTTAGCACCAACAGTTATTGCACAGATTATAGCGTGACAATATCTAAGCTCATGCTGTCATGCCGGTGATCAAATTCACACAAAAAAAATGTAGAGATTAGTTAATAAATTAATAACAAAATCACTTTAGGCCTTCTATCCTATATTTGGTCATATTACTCAATCAACTTTTGAAGTTGATGTATTGTACTTTAAAAAATTTATAGAAGTATCTAGCTAGCTTCTCATTTAACAATAGCAAGCACCAAGTTCACCTTAGTGGCCAAAAGTTGAAAGCTAATAATGAAATGCATCAAATAATGATAAGTCACAAATCCAAGATCCACCTCAGGCATACCAAACAACTTCAAAACATGCAGTATAGCAGAGCAAGACTTTGCAAACGGAAGGCATCACATTGTAAAGCCAACTCCTATGAGAAATCAAAATAAAAACATTTTTAATATCATAATTCCTAGAAGCACTTTAGACTAAAGTTTAAATATTTGCACAATATTGGATCTAAAGTAAATATGGACCAAAAAAGCAAAAAAAGTCAGATGTAAATAACAGAAAAATAGGGATGAGCAATGAAGACGACAAAAATTGGAAAAAAAATACAAAGCATATGAAGAAATTTTAAAGGAGTTGTGTACCATCTGGGAGAAATTAAACAAGGGCAAAAAATTAAAGCACAACTGGCAGTGAAGGAAGACGACCAAGCTCTGTTATTACAATTAATTGGTTGTGATGCTTAGGTTCTAACTTGAGGTGCCAACATAAGCATTTAACGCAGTTGATTACAGTTTCATTAACAACGAATGGAAACCAGCTAAGGAACTTTCAACTCAGGCAAGCAGTTAACTACTATAATTTGCTGAAGTTTACATTATCATAAATAACATTTGATAGCCAAGTCAATTAGAAGAACTATACAAATAAGCAGCACCATAAATAAGCACAATTAAATGAACATATTATAGAGAGAGCACACCATGAGGTCGTCCAGATTCAACATAGCTCGACCAAGACGAAATGAAACAAGCATCCTTAATCCAAAATCACAGTTCACAAAACTTAAAGCAATTATTAACCAACATGCAAAGATATATCTATGTAGATGGCATGGAAAAACTGATTAACCCGGGTCCAGAGGCAGATTAAAGGATAGAGTCGTGCAGAACATTAGACTTAACACAGATTCTAAAGTCTAAAGTCAATCGTTATGAGCAATATTCCTTTTCTTTTATGGTTAGTAACTCCACCAATATTTTTCCAGATAGCTTCATTAAGAGCGTTGAATTAGTAGTCTAATTAAGTGCTGATTTTTCTGATACAGCACTGATTTTTGTGGGAAAATTTTTGGATACGAATATAAGTTCACACTTCTGTTTATGTAGTAATTACTCTTTTCATCTTCAAGGTTTTGTACTGATTTTTTTGATATATAGCCCCAACAATTGAGAATTCAATGCAAAATTTTTGATTTCATGCACCAAGTTATTGCAAGAAATCAAAAAATATTATGTTACTTACTTCATTCAAAGTGAACATAGTAAACTTCTATTAGATAGAAAGCGATAGATCTACGAAACCCTCAAGAAATCATTTTACCAGTACAAGTTGGTAATGTGAAAATCAGGTAAAGGTAGAATAAATTTCCTGTATAAGTTGAGCCAAACTTAGTTGCATTAGCTTAGAGGCTATAGCAGCTGAAGATATGTACATACAATAAAGGAAACTCATCGATGGAAGAAAAACCAATAGTGTGAAGGAGAATCTGAAGCATGCAACAGGGAAATATCTACTGCTTTTAATCTATATCAGCTGCTTTGTTTAGGTTCAAGAACAATTCTTAGACATCTTTGGCAACATCAAATCACATAGTAAAACTTTTCCAATAAATAGCTGGTAAACAAGAGCAAAAAATTATTATTTTATAACTTATGCATGAATAGGAAACTCCAAGATATGCATCAAATTGCATAGAAACTACAAGTAGCACAGACAAATTTCTGAAATATATCATTATTTATGGACCAATTAGAAAAGCTTCGCAACTAATCCCTTTTTGTTACATTTTTATGCATTACAAAATATAGAACTCTTCAAATATCTAATTCTTTTATGAAAAAAGAAAGGGAAAGAAAGAAAATTTATCCAATACTGATGGCTTGTCACATGCTCTAACCCTAATAGAATTCCCATATGCAGGGATCACCTCCAAAACAGAAGTAGAGAAACAATAATGATTCACAATAGAAGTACACTTAGTCCAAAATTCAGAGCGAAGCAAAAACACGGTACTCAATTTTCCAAGAAGACACATTGTATCGAAGGCCATAACAGAAGTAAAAAGTCAGTCCCTTACAGATGGCAGGTCTTTATTAGGAATAGAAAAAGAAATTTAGATTTGAATACATAAGATAAAGAAAATTTCTAGTCCATTTTTCTATACAAAAATGAGTAACTCCTCTCATCCTTCTCTTTCCGGTTTGCCATAACTTTCACTTTGGGATGATTTACACGGTGAACTTGTCTAACTCTATAGTTTTCTAGAGTCTGAATATGAATGCACTAACAAAATGCAAAATGCAATCCAAGATATAATCCCATTTCCGATTTCCAGTTTCAATTTGAAAAGTAACAGAGCTTATAAACCAAATGCAATATATATCCAATCCCCATTCTATTTTATCAAAAAATAATGAAGTCTCTACAGTAGAGGTGGAACCAAAAATTACAGACAACATTTTCTTATATCTCCATACTGGGGATTAAAGTTGCGCTTAGCTCAAGGTCCCTTTTAAGAAAATGGAAACCTATCTGTTCTTTCCCAACTACGACCACCAATCATTAACTAAAGAAAAACTTAATCAAATACTCATCAAAATTACCACTTGTATGCATCTTTAACAATCAGCAGTACTAAATTCTAGTTCACTACAACATTCTACCAAAACTATTTCTTGTTTTTGTTGGGCGGATCCAGCCCATGATGATACCCAACTTAAAAGTAAGACAAAAGTTGGAGGATGAATTATATAATTTAACTGAATAAAATTAGAAGCCTTGAGGGACATGAAATCCTAAACCTACTAGGATTTAGTTTTGTTTAATATATATATATATATATATATATGTTGATGCGTGTGGTATATATGCGGGACACGGAAGGAAAGAAAAAAACCAAAAAAGCGTCAGAAGAAAGCCACAGAAAAAGGCCAAAAAAGGCAGAAAAACAGGAACGCACGGAATTTTGCACAAAATTACGCACGTCAACCGAGACAATTGAGGAAAAAAAGTCAGCCTTTTTTTTATTACTTTGAACAAGATTCTTCGACATCTAATTTGGTATTCGATTTCTTCAAGTGGTACTTTCTCCAAGTTAATTCTTGGAACGGAATTAGGTGATATTTTTCCTCATTTCTTATTGTTATTGATTATTGGGTTGCATCTATTGTTAGATGAGTTATTTGTGGTGCCAAGAATATTGTTCTTGACTGTGTTGCGTGATTGTGGTAGTGTGTAATTACCTCTTGATTTAGGGCGATAATCTTGAGAGGATAAACGTTGTATTCCCATTATTATTTAGTGATAGTGGAGCTGTCGGATTGCCCCGTCGATTTTCCCTTCTCATTGGAGGGTTTTACGATGTTAAATAATTCCTGGTGTTATTTACATTTCCGCACGTATATTATTGTTTGATATATTGATTGTCTATTTTAATCACACGGGTTGAGAGAAATTGATTAAATTCCCAATAATGGTATCAAAGCCAGATTCAATTGTGTGGATTAAAATGGATGACCCAGTTGGTAGTGCTATGATCAAGCTTACCAATCACAATTGGGTGACATGGAAACCTAGGATAGAGGATATCCTTTATTGTAAGGATTTGCATGATCCTATTGATGGTGATGATTCTAAACCGGAAGATATGGAAGATAGGGATTGGCAGAAATTGCACAGGAAAACTATTGGGACGATAAGGCAGTGGGTGGATAATAGTGTATTTCA
>CAVNYN010220192.1:0-25103 GCA_963692815.1 Nyctanthes arbor-tristis
GATGACGCGCCGAGCTTGTCACCACTTGGGTGTTCGAGATTGCTGGTTTGTTTGGCGGAGAATGATCCGTTGACGAGTCGAGGGATTCGTTATGTCGAGACTCTGAAGAGAAGTGGATGGAATGGAGAAGTGGAGCTTGTGGTGGTTGAAGGAGGAGATCATTGCTTCCATATCTTCTATCCTGATACTGATAAAGCAAATGATCTGATCAAACGGCTCATGACCATGGCTGAGTAATAGCACCCACACAACGCCATAGGCAAGCATGTGCTCGTGGCGGGGAAAGGGAGGAGACAGCTAATAAAGCTCGATTGAGAGTTAATTATCTTAATCACTGTACTTTTAAAAAATTATTTCAAATATCATCGTACTTTTAATCTCACTGTATATACCTTATAAAAGTATTATCTCGTTTGTCACTCTGTCACTCTATTAAAAAGATTTTGGCCATTAATTTTGTAAGCGGGTGTTGACGGAGCAGCACACAGTATAATATTTCAATGGGGGCATCTGGCAAGTTTTTTGAAGTACAGTAGTATACCAAAAAACTTTTCGTAAATACAATGGCAATTGAGATAATTAACTCCTTGATTAATCATTGATTAACAAATTTCCTGTATAATAGTTAAATAAACGGAAATTTTAGATATATGTATATAAAAGATTACGAATTAGTTATCAACAATGCGGTTATGTGGCTCTATCCGGTTGTACATTTTGTGTGATCTCAATGACAGCCATGCGGAGGGTTTAGCGTTAGAACTACGCCAGTGTGTGGCATGGTTTGTTAACGATGAGTCTTTCGAGAAGGACCTAATAATTAAAAGTTTTTGCCATCTTTTTAGACTGTAACCGGGAATGAAGATAAGGAGATATATTATAATAAAGAAATGAATTTGAACCCCTTTAAATTGTGTAGGCATACATCACACCTTTTATTTAGGGGCTTGTTTGATAAATTTTACTTTTATAATTTATAAATTCACCTACTATTGATTTGATAACTACTCAATAATCACCACACATTTCTAATTTCAATTAAATTTCAACAATTAATTTCATTCATTATAAATTTCTTTTATGAATTGATTTTATAAATATAACTAAACAAGTCCTTACATATCGAAATAGTGTGATTTAGGAGATACAAGGCTTGGGCATCCATTTCCCCACGTGGCCACGTTTAGGACAGTGCAGATATTATGCACGAATTGAGCCGCTGTTGCGTTGAAGTTTTCCAGTTTGCTGCATGGAAGTAGCCAATCAGGTTACAAAATCTTATCTATCTTCTATTAAGGAGTCTTATAGTTTACGTGGAGGAAATCTAACAAAAAGGGCCCCCTTGAGCCCTACCAACAGAGGGCTGTTTTTGTTAGATTTTCATCACGTACGCCATCTATCTCCTTAATAGGAGTCTTATCTATCTCCTTAACAAATTTCTAAAAGTAGCTACTGAAATTGCAAGCACTATAATGGTCCTATTAGACACAACCTTAAACCGAAGCCGCTTTTTCCCCCTTACCATGCTCACAAATTCATGTGACATACCTTCACAAACACCACCAAAGTTCTTATTTGATTTTAGTTTATCAAACAAAAGTTTACCCTTGTCTTTACGAGTGATTGCTAACTTATCACTTACGTTTTGGTTTTTCTTTCATTATTCACATTTACTAAATAATAATAATAATAGTAAATAAATTTAATACGACTGATGTGCCTCGTGGATGGGGCTATCCAAGTGGAGGAAATCTTTGGTACTCCTAAATGATGGAGAAGTCACGTGAACGTTCAAGAATCACAATTTAACAGTAAATTAATTAGCCCATGAATTCCCATAACAGTTCTTAGCTATGTCAAAAAGGATGGGCAGAAATCTAACAAAAGTGGCCTTCTGTTTGTAGGGTCATTTTTGTTAAATTTCTGTCGCGTGAGTGGTAAGGCCTTTAACATGAGATAGATAAGGCTCTTTAGCTGGACTGTACTTCTAAAGTAACAAAAATTTGTTTGGGAGTGTGTTACTTATTTATTGTCTATTCCGCCATTCAATTAGAGGCGTATTCTTTCTTTCCTGTGTATATATGTGTGTTCTTTCTTAAACTCTAATTAGAGGGTGTATCTTTAACTCCTATAAATATTTTTCTTTTAAAGTGTGTTTGATTACCAAAGATTTTCCATAGAAAATAGGGTTTTCAGTTAAATTCCTACTTTTGTGGGGTTTTATTGACTTTTTCTTAAGGCAAATATTTTCTATCTTTTAGTTACGTGACCACATTTTCCTTGAAAATAAGGAAAATATTTTCCTATGAGGAGTGTATTTTTTTATTCTTTAGGTAATTCACACTTTTTCTCAGAAATATAACTTTCAATCAAAAGCTTTACAATTTGTTTTATATAGAATTCTATTATTAGTAATTCAATTAACAAGAAAATATTTTCTTTTCAAGTAAACTAGTTATTTCATCCGTGCGTTGTACGAGATGATCATAGCAAGTAATATATATAAACAAATCAAGAAAATTAAATTGCATTGTATGAAAAAGATTTAGACAGTATATGTTTGATCATATATGTGTGTAAATAAAAACATTATATGTGCTACCCATAAAAAGATATAGTCGATAGATGTTAGAACAAAATTATTACTCCCTCACCACATCAAATAATTTCCCTCTTATTTTTCACATAGATTAAAAATAATTAATTAATATTTTTGAAAATGTACAATTTTGTGCATATTTCATTTGAGTTAAAGATTATTCCGTAATTGATTAGAATTAATCCATATTTGATTTAAGCTAAAAAAAATAGTGAAACTGTGTTGTTTCTCCCCTAACTATTTCACATGTGCATCGCACGGGATGATAATAGTAAGTAATATAAACAAATCAAGAAAATTGAATTGCATTGTAAGAAAAAGATTTAGACTGTAATATTTAATCATCTATATGTGTAAAGAAAAACATTATAAGTACTACCCATTAGATGATATAGTCGATAGATGTTAACATAAAGATTATTTATCCCTCTGCGACATCAAATAATTCCCCTCTCATTATTTACATAAATTAAAAACAATTAATTAATATTTTGAGAATGTACAATTTTTTGCATATTCCATTTAAGTTAAATTTTAATCTGTGATTGATTAAGATTAATCTATATTTGATTTAAACTAAAGAAATAGTGATAAAATCACTGATTAAAGTTATTTATACTTAATTCAAAGTAGAGAAACATTAATAACAATCATGGATTCAAGGCGAGAGGACATGTATAAAAAGCTTAGATTAAGAATCAATCATATCTTATAGTTAGAGAGTTTGGATATTGGAAGAGATAAGAGAATCAACTATTTTAACAGAATAGGTAGGTGAGAGGATATGTATAGACAGGGTCGTAGCCACCTTAGGACTAGTGCGGTCCATGGACCGCACTGGACTTGTAGGTGGCCCAATAAAAAATTGGCTTAAAAATAGTTATCCTTGGGCCAAGATTTATGATTGCTTTATGTAAATGGTGGCCCATTTGTTGAAGGTCCAGAATAATCTCTCCATTGCTTGTCTTGCTGAACAAACGACATGTCACGCCCCCTCAATTCTACTACTTATTATTATTTATACTCAAAAGCGGGAGCTTTTTTCGTTTTTGTGCAATTTGAGAGGACGAGACTTACAAAAACTACTTTTATACAACTTTATTTAGCCTTAGAAAATGTTAAATAACATAACATATTATGTTGATAAGTATTTTATTTATTATCACACCAAACTACGGAAAGGCTAAGCTTTTACATCGATATATTTATTTATACAAAAGTTGCTACACTCGTATATTAGTTTGGATATATTCTTATAACCAAAATATAGCTTTCCTTCTACATGCAAAATCCCCTTCCATCCGCGGGCATGCTTCGGTTCTTGGCTTGCTTGACCATTTTCTTACCTCTGATTATCTACAAAATAGTGGAAAATAAAGATATGAGTACAACGTACTCAGTGATAAACAAAATACTTCGATACACATTTCTGCTTAAAAAAATGCACTTTCAAGGAAATCGTCAGATGCACAAAGCCTTTAAATGTACATAAGGGCCCTATCACTAGTTAAACCACTACCCGTAATGTGCGCACGATTGGCCAAGTTCACACAGCAAGGCCACAGAGTTTCAGATTGGCCAAGACCACACAGCAAGGCCACAGATTATCACATAGTCAGAATGACCAAGATCACATAGCAAGGTCATGTTTCACAGAGTAATTCAGAACGGGAAGAGCATTAACTAGCGATACAAATGCAGTAAACCAATCGTTCTTTTCATGATAATGCATCAAGAATTCAAGCATATCTTTATGAAAACATAACGAACAAAAGAAAGGGAATCAAAGTACCGTTACTCACCTCAACAATTCTAGAAGGAGAAGTACCTTCAAAATCTTAGTATTTCTCAATCAAAGCGGTTATTTAAGTGGGGATTCTTTATATATATATGAGAAGACTTTATTTCATATGAAAAATGAGGGTTTCAGGGGGTTTTGCTTAGGGTTTTATGGGGTAATCTAATTTTGGACGAATTTTCCTTGTAATTGGCCTTTTTATACTTGTGTAAAGTTAAATGTTTTTAAATGTCATTTGAAATCCACTATTTGCAAAACTAATAAGTATCTTGACACTTGGCACCACCATTAATTGCAAAACTAACACATGCCTTAAAACTTGGCACAAGTGGCAATTTCCTTATTTACAAACATGACAAGTGTTTCAACACTTGTCAAAACTAGCGTTTTTAATTGTAAAAATATCATGTGTCTTAAAGCTTAACAAAAATGATAAGTTTGTTATCTACAAGTATTACCAAACTTTGGCCCAACTAGCATTTTTAATTAGGCAAACATTGTTAAAATTTTCGGGATGTTACACGACAATCTTCAACCCTCGTAAGTCTGACACCTCCACTCAAGCTCGAACTCGAAGCTTTCTCTCAACTTCAGCTGGGCTCTCTTTGTTTCTCCAACCTTCAGGCTGCAACAAACAGCACCCCAGCCGCAGTAGCTCCAAGCTAGTTTGTAAGTTGGCCAGTCGGCTCCGCAGACGCAAGTCCCATCCTAGATACTCCCAGTCGGCTGTCCACTTTCACCTTTGCTTCTTTAGTTCTTCTCTTCTCGGTCAATTGGTAAGTCAATAAGTCATAACTCATAAGTGTAGTAGTAGTATTTAGTATAAATGTATAAATGATTAATTAATTATGTTCATGATTTTGGGTAATTGAGTTTATTTCTTCTTGCAATAATATTTGTTGGTTGTTACTAATTCTTATATAGTAAATTGTATTATTTATTGTAAAGCCTTAATTTCTAGTTTAGGCTTCAATTTAGTAAAGCCCTAATATGTGAAACCCTAATTTTTTGTTTGTGCTTTAACTTAAAGATTAGTTTTTTGGTTTGATATTAGGGATTTTAAGTAGTTAGATGGTTATTTATGTTTGAAATTTGACTTTGGGTTTATGCTTGGAACTATGTTTTAAGTTTTATTTCTTGTTGGAATTTTTAGATTTTGGAGCGATATTTTAGAAAAAAAACTTTTGAAGAAAATATGGTTGTAGAAAGCACAAATAGAGTACTAGAGAGCTAAAATAAAGTTGAAGAGAGTGCAAACAATACTTCGGAGGCCAGAAATAGAGTTTAGGATCGTTCGAACACAGTTGGGAAAAGCTCAAGTATGCTCGTAAGGTATGGCTTTCAGATTTTGATTTTTTTTTATTGCAGTATTTTTTATTTCTATTTTTTAAAATTTCGGCCCAACAACCGCCCCACGAAAACAGAAAATTTTTTGACCGCACTCAACGAAAATCCTGGCTACGCCTCTGTGTATAGAAAGTTTAAATTAAGAATCAATCATATCTTATATATAGCGTGTTTGAATATTGGAAAGAGTTAAGAGAATAGAGTTATATAAACTTAGGTATGTGAGAAAATATATAAAGAAACCTAAAATTTAAAATCAATTATGCAAAACACATGTACTTGACTAGTAAAAGAAAAGTCTTTAAAAATAGAGAAGGATAAATAAAAAGGATGTGGAAAATTAAAAAAATGGAAAATAGTAAAACTAAGGGCCAGGATTGGAGGGAGAAATGAACGGCTAAAATGCATATGATCAAATCGGAAAGTGAAATTGGTGGGAAAACAAAAAGAGGAAACTCTCCTCCTTTTATGTATATATAGATATAGATATAGATTTTATGCTTATATTCAAATGCACTCTTACTTTGATACACACGTTATAATGAAGTAAAGTGACTTACATGACTTATCTATATTTCCAAAAATTCAATTTTCACAAAATATCTCTTTCATTTGAAAATGTTGGATTCTACAACAAAAATGGTACTCCCTCCATCCCACAAAGATAGTCCAGTAGTTATTTTCATATATATATATATATTTATTAAGAAATGATAGTTAATATTGTTGAAACATTAAATTTTACTTTATTTTTCCACATATAATATTATATCTCATTAATTGTTTACAATTATTATAAATTAGAAGAAAGAATATATTAAAGTAGACAGAAAGTATAGAGAAAACTTATGAATTGTATATTTACAATGAAACGTGGATACCCCTATTTATAGATACAAAGCTAGAGTTTTATGGGTACAATGGTAACATATCTAGGGTTTGCAAGGGTATGATAATCATTGACTAAATATTTAATTATTTACAACACTCTCCCTTGAATAACTATCTATACATCTAACTGTCTCTTTAAAAACCTTGCTTTGACAAAAACCCAAATGGGACAAAAGTACAAACTGAAGGAAAAAAGAGTACAATATATAACTAATATTTGGAGTAATAAAATATTGCCTCATTAAAACCTTATCAGGAAAATCCAGTTGGACAAAACCTGGTCGAAGGAAAAAGAGTACAACTACTTCCTTTGATGTCAATCACTAAAGATCTCCAAGTCGACGCATTCTAATCTTATGGACCAATTTCTTGAATGTAGAAGTTGGTAACGCCCTTGTGAATAAATCAGCTACATTATCACTTGAACGGATTTGTTGAATGTCAACGTCTCCATTTTTCTAAAGTTCATGTGTGTAGAAAAACTTTCGAGTTATATGCTTCGTCCTGTCCTTTTTTATGAAACCTCCTTTAAGTTGTGCAATACAAGCTACATTATCTTCATGCAATATTGTTGGACCTTCTTTTGTTGAAACTATCTCACGTGATGTTTGAATATGGTGTGTCATATTTCTAAACCATACACATTCACGACTTGCTTCATGGATTGTAATAAATTCTGAGTGATTTGAAGATGTTGCTGTCAAGGTTTCTTCACAGATTTCCATGATATAGACGTTCCTTCCCGAGTAAAGACATATCATATTATGACTTAGCTTTATGTGGATCAGAGAGATAACCTACATCTGCATGGCCAACTAAAGAAGAATCCGTATTTTGTGGATAAAATAATCCCAAGTCTATGGTGCCTTTATGGTAACAAAAGATATGTTTAACACAATTCCAATGTCTTTAAATTGGTGCAAAACTATATCTAGCAAGGAGATTTACAGAAAAATCTATATCTGGTCAAATGCAATTTTTAAGATATGTCAATGCTCCAATTGCACTGAGATATGGTACTTCAGGACCAAGAATCTTTTCCCCATCTTCAAGTGGACGAAAAGGATCTTTGTCTACATCAAGTGATCAGACAACTATTGGAGATGTCAACGGATGTGCTTTATTCATATAAAACCTTTTTAGAACTTTTCGTGCATATATAGACTGGTGAATAAATAATCGTTCTGAAAGATGTTCAATTTGCAAATCAAGACAAAATTTGGTTTTCCTTAAATCTTTCATTTCAAATTCAATTTTTAGATATTCAACAGTTCTATCGAGCTCTTCAGGAATTCCTATGAGATCTACATAAACTACTACTATTGCAAATCCAGCATCAGTTTTCTTTATAAAAACACATACGCCAATATCATCATTTTGATATTCCTTTTTCAACAAATATTCACTCAAATGGTTATAGCACATCCGTCTAGCTTGTTTTAATCTATAGAGTGATTTTTATAATTTAATTAAGAATATATATTTAGGAAGTGAATCACTTGCTTCTGGCACTTTAAATCCTACAGGGATTTAATATATATAAATATCACTGTCAAGCGAATTATAAAGATAGGCATTTATTACATCCATAAGTCTCTTCTTTAGCCTTTATGAGATAGCCAATCTAATCAAATACCTAAATATACGATACCCATCACAAGAGAATATGTTTCATCATAATCTATTCCAGGTCGCTGTGAAAAATATTGTTCTGTGAGTTGAGCCTTATATCTCGTGATTTCATTGTTCTCATTTCTTTTCTCACAAATACCTACTTGTATCCAACAAAAATTACGTCTTTGGATGTACGGACTACATATCCAAAAACTTTTCGTTTTTCTAAACAATTCAACTTCACCTGAATGGTTTCATTCCACTTTGACCAATCGTTTTTTTGTCGACATTTTTGATAGATAATGATTCAAGATTCTCAATATTATCCATAATATCAAAAGCCACATTATAGGCAAAGATATTGTCTATCACAATATTACTTCTTTCATATATTTTCTAATTGAATGTAATTTCATTCAATTGTACCATCACATATTTACTGGTGTATATATATTTTCAAATAACTAGACTACCGGTCTTAATATATAGCAATCTACTAGATTGCATCTTTTTTATTTTGACTAATATTTCACGTTATTAAATTTTTGATGAAAAATCAATTCATCATCCTCGCAATCAATGTGCTCATTAACATTTTTTTCCTTTGATTTCATATAATCCCAGAAAAGACATAATTTATCGAGATCTCTTTATTCAACTAATTTCAAGTACCTGAACCTCCGTGAAGTTTAATGACTAGTTATATCTGTATACTTTTCAGAAGATTATGCCTCAATAAGATCATCACAATTATTTGTCCGTTTTCTAACATATGGATATTTATTTTGGAATCAACTAATATCATTTTTAGGCATGCCATTAATAAATCTCATTATGTATGATTTTAAATCAAGCCAAGCTGGAGCACTTAAACTTGGTAAAATAGAATTGGTAACTATACTTTAATAAATAAATTGAAATGCAGATTAACTTGCAAAAATCTAGTTTGCACTATACCGTGCGAATTATAAAGTGCATTTCATCCAACTATTACTAGATATTAATTCCTCTCCTTAATGCTGAGAAGACTTAGCGAATGAATCAACGATTGACAAATCATGTCGTAACATATCACCTTTCGGGGATGAAAAATAAATGTTACGTAGAGGTTTCAAACTTGAACATGTATTCTCAGCATTCAATAATATCCATTTCAATTCTACAGTGGCGTAATTATACATAAATCGCATTCATAATCTTTAGTAAGGGGTGACTTCTGACTATAACCCAACTACCGGTTTTTCACTTAAATAGAAAATATTATTCTCAATTAATGGAGTAGCAATTAACTTGAGGCATATCCAATGGTCTTGTTACACCATAGGCAATCAAGCATCCCAACTAAAATTTAAATCACTAACAAAATTTTGGGGTAAAGTTCACTAACAAGACGCAAATGTCTTCATTTTATATTCGAAACTTTGCTCATGATCAATCAATTAAGTAAATAATCTCATAAACGTCGGGTCATGAGTAATCTAACACACGTGACCTCTAGTGAATCCAAATTATAAATATCTAGGAGGTCTACATTAATGGTGAGTGGGCCCACAAAGCTCACCTGAAATATTTTCCGGAAATCTTTGGAATACAGCTCCAAATTTAGCTAGTGATAATTAGCAATCATTTTGCCTTGAGAATATGCAGCATATAAGAACCATTTAAGTGGATTAATCTTCTAGTTCTCCACACAATTCTGAATGTTTTCGTCATTATATGCCTGGATGGTTTCATCAGCTATGCCCATCAATATATCACCATTAAAGTTCTAGTTTAATATAATTAGTTTTGTACAAATTTTCTATAATACAAATTAAAACATAAATTATACAAATTAGCTCTTCTAGAGCTTTCAATAATTATTGAACTTCCAGTTCAATAAAATCTAGAAGATTTTTTTCACTTGTTTCATAAGTTTTAATATGAAATCTTCAGGATCTCATATAAACAATATCTATGTCATTCCATAAACAATGCTATATATGTATGATATAAATTCACTTGTGATATTGTTCAATTTTTTTTTCTTCACGGGTACAATAAAATCTTCTATGATAAAATATACGGATCTTTATTAAAATGGTTCATAAATATTAATATGAAATTTTCGAGATTTCATCTAAAAGATTAATCCATTCAAATCATAGAATCATCCGGATTCTATATTCTTGTAAAATATTTATGGTAATATACTTTTTCAAAACTAACATGTATATATAAGATTTAAATTCATACATCAACTATTTTTTAGAAACAATATCCACAATTCATTACCAATTTGAGTTATTACTATTTCAAGAATAGTAATTAAATATTCTTCATAAATATATTGGAAATATAATATCTAGCATAATATTGTTCTTCAAGAACAATTAATATTTAGCAGGAATATTATAATATAAGTTGTACTACTTCAGGAGTAACAACATATTAGATCTAATTTATTATTATACATATAATAACAATTTAATAAATAAACAAGTGCATCAAATGTAAATTCCAAAGTAGGAAATATAATGGAATAAAATTAATAATAGACGAAGTAAAAATTATGCTTCTCTAGGAACAAATAATGAGATATTCTTCTAGAATTTCAAGAATTTCAAGCATTATAGATTTTTCAGGAAACTACAACACAAAAATAAATCTTATCTTGCTCTTTAAAAGCAAATTATATTTTGTTAGAATATTATTACTATGATATAAAGTTGTGATTTTCTTTGGAAACACAACAAAATATTTTGCCTATATAATCTCTGATATTAAAATTACAAACTATGTTTCTTCAGAAAACCATAATTATTAGCACATCTCAGGGATTTTGTAGGCAATCATATTCTTCTAAAATATTTAATCAGATGTAACCGTAGTTCTTCAAGAATTATATGAAGTCATACATGATAATTAATATGAGGTTAATCAAGCATCATATTAACTATAATATAAATTTTCATTCTTTCCTTCAGGGATAAGAATAATATAATATATAGGAACTTTTTTATATTTGCCCTTCAGGGGAAATAATTAAACTTACGTGCTTCTTCAAGAGCACTGAGCAAAGATTTGTAATACAGATAGTTATATGAGAATTATGACAACATAATTACATGAACTTATATAAACATATTATACAGAATATCTAATGATTCAATTAACTGTGTAAGAGTAAATGTAAATAACAGTTACTAATACAACATGTATAAGATACATGATTCTTATATATTTAAATAAGACTTTTAGTGCTTATCAATAAATAATAGTCGCCATACTCATATGTTTTATATAATTAGCATTCAAAATCAAATCAAGAAAAAGATCAATCAAAAGAATCTTTTATGGTCTCCTTACTATATAAGAAAAGAAAGATAAAAGTAATATAATATGTGACCACCAGATTTACATTCATTATGTAATTGGCCGCTATATTATCTGAAAAAAAATCAAGAGAAGATTTCATGATTTTTTAATATCAAAATATGATTATCAACGTGATGTATAAAATTAGAAGCAAAAAAATCCATTAAAATAAAATATTGGCTATCTCTTTATGTACATCTATACATAAAGACATGGATAATCAAATTAATATTTTTATACCAAATCATTTACGTGAAAGGAAAAAAAATCGCTATGACATAAAACATTTAAACACAATTGTGCCATAATGAGGATTCTGGCATCATGAAACTTGTGAATTAGATGTAAGGTTGTTGAGTACCAATCATTTTGACATCGGCAAAAGCAAAAGACGGAAGAAACAGAAAAAACAAAAACAGGAAAATTTACTAAAGAATAAACAGTATGTTGAATGGGTTGAATAATAAAGAATATGTTGATGGGTTGAATAATAAACAATATGTTGAACGGGTTGATTAACAATTGTACAAAATCTTTTCGGGAAAAGAACGAAATATATTAATATAACCATTCAATATGATTCAACATAAGAAAAAAAAAGAATAAGACGCTTTGTTAGAAAGAAAAGAAGAAAAATATTCATCGTACTGATAACGTGTTATAAATTAGAAGAAAGAATATAGAAAAGTAGACATAAAGTAGAGGAAAACTCATGAATTTTATGTTTACAATGAGAAGTAGAGACCCCTATTTATATATACAAAGCTAGAGTTTCAGAGGTACAATAATAACATATATAGTGTTTGCGGGGGTAAGATAGTCATTCACTAAATATTTAATTATTTACAAACAAAATAATTTTAATGTATAGGTAGTTGAATAACAATAATTAGTTAGAGGCACATATTGAAAATGAAAAATTAAATATATATTCAATATGGTAGGTGAATTATCTTTTTGAGATGAATGAAAATGAAATATTGAACTATCTTTTTGGGGGATGAGGCTTAATGGAAAAGTTCACACTGTGGATTGACGTAGTTCAAATAATAATGCTATTTACAAATTACCTAGTCCTTCTATAGAGTACATTGAACACTACTGTGTCTAATGGATTAGGTAGCAGACATTTATTAGACACATTGAAGGATGTGCCCCTAATTTGTCCAATAAAATTTGCTACTGTATCTAAAATAGTGTCTAATGGACTCCATAGAATACATGATAAATTACCTCCTCCTACCAAAATCTTTTTCGTCGTGAAAGCAGAGGTAACTTCTTGGGGAATTATCATGAAAGGTCCCCAACTTTACAAAATATAGTAGTTTCATCTCTATCTTTTTTTCAACACCTAAGGTCTCCAATACTTCAAAATTTCTCACAAAACGTCCCTAGAAAAAAAAATCCTTCCATTTTAATTACTGAGTACTGATGTAACGCCCTAAAATTTAAAAAGTATTATTTCATATAATTTTTGTGATGCTATGTGACATGACAATATTTTTACAGAATTATAAATACCAGTTTTAGGATTCTAGAAATTGCTATGAGATTATGATATTTTATATGAGCCCGTAGAATTTTCCTATATATATGTAAAATATTCGGACATTTATGACGATTTACTTAAATTAAATGATTAAGAAAAATAAATAAAAAGTTTAAAGATTAAACATTAATTAAAAAATTGTAAAACAAGCCCTTAAAAATTTCTATAAATAGGGGTTAGGGGGTAGTAAATTAAAAGAGGAAAATACAAGAAAATCCCTCAAACTCTCTCACTTTTCTTTTTGGAGGGGGGTCGGCCAAGGGGGGCCAGCTACCCTATTTTCTTGGTGTTTTGCCCTAAGATAAAGGGAGTGGGCTGGCCCTTTTGAGGGGCTGGCCTCCCCCCTCCAAAAAATTTATGGGGGCCGACTGTCTCCAATTTTTAGCACCTTTGTGTAGTGGACGGAAATGTGCATAACTTTTCGTGTAGAGCTTAGAATTAAGATCTGTAAAAGGCGTTGGATTCCTTTTTCAATGAGCTTCAATAGGGCATGATAAATTAGAGCTGATGCTGAGAGTAGTTTCAACAAGTATGAAAGAAAATGTTGCAATGACTATAAATGAGGTAAGTAACAGTTCAACTACAATGCAAAATAATAGTATTATATGCTCAAATATGATAATGTGATATTTATTGGTTATCTCGTATGATTTGAAAGATTACAATATATGATGATTTGTGGACATTATTTGAATATGTCAATACAATCGTTGATGAGAGATACTTGGAAATATTGAGCATACATTTGACTGAGAATAGACTATTGAGCACATTACGATACATGCCATATGTACCCATTGTGCATGATGATAAACATGAGAATATACATGTGGCATGAAGAAGATTAGCTTGTGTGAATCCTGTATAATGATACTGTACTTTATTTGTTGTCTAGGTTGATATACCACTCTGGGTGTTCTCTCGGGTGAGTGTTTGGGGGCTCAGCAGTGTATCCATCTAGGTAGATATACTACTTGCAGTACCAACAAGTGAGTGTTTGGAAGTTTGACGGTGATAGACCATGCCTATTATTTCTGGATTATATTTTATGCTAGGAGTTACCCCTTGACGATGGACTCACGTGGATCCTAGTACCTGCACATTTGATTTGCCCTTATTGATATTGAGCTCATACGTTATACTATATGAGGATTGGAGGCTCTGCATGCTTGGCAGTGTGACGTCACCGTCATCATTTGATTGACGTCATACACATAATGATCACATATACCATTACTTGCTGAGCGTTAGCTCATACAATTTTGCGTTGTAAGTATTAAAATGTAAGTGACGGGGTCGGTGACAACTCCATGATAATCAGGAAATTGTGTACTGAGCTTTGACTGCGTGGTGCATAGGTAAACTACAAGGGAAACCTAAAAAGGTTATGGCTATTTAAAGTTAATAATGTATCATTAATTTACAATAGTAAAGTAGATTTGATATAAATAATTCTCGTTTGTCTTCTGCTCTTGATTTTAAGTACCCCATATAGATTTTACAAGTTTAAATCTTATAATGAAATAAATTTTCTTGGGTAAGATCATATTTGAGGATGTTATAATTACTAATATAATGAAATCAAATTTATTACTAATATATACATATCTCAAAATTTACTTTATGTATTTAAGCTTAATCAAAAACAATTTGTGATCTAACATCTAGAATTTTGAGTCACCTGTGTTTTATTCTTTGGGGAAATTTTCAAATCTAATTAATGATTTATTCCATTATATAATATAGAAGGTTTTACAAAAACAGTTGGAGGTGTTACAACTGACAACTTTTCAAATTTACCCTTTCTTTACTCTTTTCTACATATTACTTTTTCTTTTTCAAAAAAATCTATCTTTTCTATTTTAATAAAATCGATATTTCATGGTTGTAAATGCAATATAATAAAATGTTGGCCTTCTAGGGATTTAAACGAGTCGAGACGGCTCAAGAGCCTAAAATCTTGGCTTATCTTGGGCTCGAGCGCAAAAAAAAAAAGCCCAAACAGAGCTCAGCTTGACTCTCCCCAAAAATGGTGAGCTCAACTTGAGCTTTTTCTAGGCCAAGCCGAGCTTGTTAACTTTATTTTTCATTTTCTTAAGAAAATACTAAAAATATATATAAAATCAGTCATTCCTTCTTTACATGGCCTTGTTGGGCCTGTAAATATGAGCCGACTTGTACGAGTCTAATGAGCTTGGCTGGTCAACTTAACTCAAGTTTTGCGTCTTTTTAAAGGCTCAGTCCAAGCTTTGACCCGTCTAATGTGGGATGCGAGCCAACTTGGCTAGGGCTTTTTACAGGTCAAGTCGCGCAGTCCAAGCTTTGACCCGTCTAATGTGGGATGCGAGCCAACTTGGCTAGGGCTTTTTACAGGTCAAGTCGCGGGCCGCCCGAGCTGGTTGGCTCGTTATTATACACCTGTATGGGCTTCTTCCCCATCTTACTTTCATAAATGGTGATGATACATTCATTACAAAGACATCATACAACAAAGCTATGGTCACTTTGTGAAAATTTGATGGTTAAAATGGTTGGAATTAGCGGCCTTTTATGAAAGTTTCTAAAAGGTTGAGGAACATTGAAAAAAGAAGGATGAATTTGCTATATTTTTTTATTTATAAAGATTGAGGAGCTTTCGTGAAATTTACCCTTTCTTCTTTTGGAAGGCAACCTTTGCCAGCGAAATTCAACAGTCACCATCCGAGCTTCCAGATTTTTCGACGGCAAAAGATAAGTGAAGAAAAGAATCATCAGTGAAGATGGTGGCTCGGAAATTCCAAGTTGAGCACAACGGCTCCACTTTCGACCTCGACTACGACACCGATGATGGCTTCGAGGTCTTTTCTCTTCCCTTCTTTCTTTAGTTCTTGTAGAAGCACTCCCGTGGGTCAAGTTTGGAGAAGTTCTGGTTTTGATCGGGAAGTGTTATATTTCTTTATCTGCCTCACAATTCACTGACTAAATTCTGTTTGTTTCATTTTTGATTCCTTTCCAGGTGCTCAAGTTCCAGCTTTTCTCTCTCTCCTCTGTCCCTCCTGATCAGCAAAAGGTATCCCCTGAAGATCATCACAAACAGTTTGCAAGGAAATTCTAGAATTTTGTGGTAATTAAGGTTTTTGAATATTCTAGTATTTTGAAGCAACAAAACCGGCCTAGAAGAATCAAGAAAATGAGAATACAATACAGCCAAATGCACAGCCATTTTTGGAGAATTCTGGAGATTTGAGAAGTCCGTGGCTTCACCAACTTTGTTGCCTATAAATAGACCCAGCCCATTGCATTTGTGTGTGCAAGAAAGAGAAGCAACTGTGAGTGATAAAGTGAGTGAGAGGTATTGAGTGCTTAGAATGATAAAATAAAGTTTGAGTGCGTTGTGAGTGAAGCAAGCAATTTTCACTGTAGTGTCCGAATTTGTACTCAAAGTTTTGGTAGTAAAATAAGGCTTTGCTTGCTCAAACTCTACATCCCCTGTCTCCCTTCTCTCTTGTGTGCGTGTATGAGTGTTTGTGCATAAGTGGACTTACTGATTGATCACTGATGGGCATTTTAATGGGTGGCTTTCAGATATTGGGAGGGGAGGATGATCGAACGGTATCTGATGATTCTGATCTTGAATTGATTTTTCATAAGTTACGGGTATCCTCTGTGGATGATGTTGAAAAGGGGAAGGGAAAGGAAGAAACTGAAGCTGATTATGCAATGTCTGATGAAGAATTGGCTCGGATGCTGCAGGTTAAGCTAATGAACATTTAGTTTTTCATTTCTATACCAGTGATTTTTACTTTATTCAGTTAAATTTTTCTACCCAATGATTCCATTTCATGATTAAGTGGCATTTGAAGATAATGTTAATAGTCACCTAGTCTAATAGACATTAAAGCTGAACACTTTTAGCGATTTATATCAGTTCTGTAGTGCTCAGTTTTATTTTTTGCTAAAGAATAAATCCTTAATCCTGAACCACGCTGACCTTGACATCTTTTTTTTTTTTTTTTTTTTTTGTGGGGCTCATTTCTTGGTTCTCAGTTAAAATGGTGCTTTGAAAGGCTTAGGAAGGAAAAGAAAACAAACACAATATTGAAAGGAAATTTGAATAAAACTCTGATTGTATGATCCTTTTCCTTTCTTGATAGAGGATTTTTCCTTTCGTTTCTGTAGAATTACTTTATATAGTTCCTCTCAATTTTCTCCAGTTGGACAAAGTTTTAATTTGACCTTCATTTTATTGGAGGTGTAGCTTATGTATAATCTCTTGAGAATATAGTTCCATAAACCAAATGACTTCAATTATATTTTCTTCCTTTTCACAATATGTTGAGGATCTAATACTGTATATTTAGGCTGAAGAAGAAGCACTAATGATGCAACAGTTTGTTGCAAGTGATAACAAGAAGCAGGTTGAGCAGAGGATATGGCCTTATATGGATCAAGTTCTAATGGTATAATTTTTATTCTATTCTATTAATGTTGACCTTTTACTGTATAAATTTCCAAGTTCTTTGCGTATTCTTTTGATTGCAAGATGACATAAAAATACAGTAGACGAAGAGTTGGATTTTGGTACTTTCTTGATTCCAGTATATATCTCATCTTTACTTTAGAACTTAAAACTCCTTCTGTTTGTAAATATTATGCTCGTACGAGTAAGCAATGCAAATTTGTTTAGTTTATGGCATGGTTTTTTGCAGTATGAAGATCCACATAGACAGGAGGCAGCTCGGAAAACAGTACCTGTGGACAAACTGGAGGAGAAGGCGTTGATTGGCTTGGCTAGGGTAAGGGCTTCTCCCTTCTATCTCTAAGGTTTGCATATTGGCAAAAAAGTAAGATGTTCTTTTATCATGGGAGATAGTAGAAGAAGATATCAGAGAAGTAGATGTTATTTGGCAAAAAAAATAGTATATAAATGTTACTTTTATTGCTTATGCTAATAAATCACTGGGATCACTTTTATGTGCTTGTTTGATTTTGTTTTTCAACTCACGTTATAATTTCACCTGCTAATGATTTGACCGCTAATTTGATAATTGCTCATTTATAACCACAAATTTCAAACTTCCATTAGATCTATACCAATCATTTCACCTCATTATATTTTCTCATTATAATTCAATATCAGTAATAAGAATCAAACAACCACTATATCATATCAACATGTAATCATTACCACAATGATCATTGTTGTTGCCATATCTGCTTCTCTATGCTGATTATTGTCTAAGTTGTCAGTTTTATGGAAGAGAAAGGACGCTGAAGGAGGTGGCCTGGATGGCAAGACATTGACTTTCTTGGAATAGAATCTCCGTTCTCAGTTTTTCTTATTGTCCTGTCTCAGTCTATATTAGGGTCCTTAATAGTAAGCTACATAAATTTGTCATCCTAGCAATTTCTAATGAGTACGTGTAATTTTCAAGATTTCCTGGGTAATTGGTCTCAAATTAGTCTAAGTTATTTTGGCCAGTCCAAGTAGGTTACTAATGGTTTGGTAGTTAATTTATTACCTTGCCACCTAGGAAATTAGAGCCCGATAAAACTGGGAAGGTGAGTGGTCTGGATCTATTAATCTCTTGATATCTAGGGCTATGATGCATTTCCTTTAAGGAAAGAAGTAATAATGATAGAGATTTACATGCTCGTCTTGAGGCCCCATGCTCTAGGAACAGTCCAGCTTCAACATCATTATGGTTAGCTAATATTGCAGCTCCAAAAAGAAGCCCTCCATGTTCCAGTTGCTGAAGTCTCCCTCCTTTCCACTTTTGTGTCTTCCTCTTTCGTCACCATTGAGAACCAAAGCTACTTCTCTCATCCCCTTCCTTCTAAGCTTTGAAAAGCTTAACAATGATACGTCTTACCTTTCATCGTCTTCCTCATCTGATGCATTTCATACGTCTTATTGCTTTGTCTAGCTGGAATTCTGAGGTTCTCATACCAGTACCAATGTCATGTCTTGTTAGAGCGGTCCTTCACCAGTCCTGGAAAATGCAAACACAACATATCCTTATAAAAGGGTTAATTTCACAAATCGTCCCAAACCTTTAAGTTAAGAATCGGCTGGATCCCAACCTTTTGTTTGATCCCTTAGGTCCCTAACCCCTTATAAATTTGCACGATAGGTCTATTTTGACGGATTCTGTCGCCGTTAACTTTCCAATCAAATTACCGTTATACCCTTTTAACTTTTTAATTTTAAAAACAAAATATTTAAGAATATTAAAAATAAGGGGGGAAAGAAGACACGCACCCCATCCCCACCCTCTCATCCCTTCCCCTTTCCTCTCAAGAATGGCCGCCAGAATGCTGTCATTCCCGCTCGCCAAAGGGGGGGTGAATCCCCCATTTTTGCTGCTGAAATGGCAGCATTCTACTACCGGAAAAAGTTCCGGCAGCATTCCGGCAGCAATTATTTGGGGGGAGGGGGGATTCACTCCCCATTTTGGCCCTCGGGCAGCACGGGGTGTGTCTTCCTTATCCGTTTTGCCACAAAATGAGGTGAATCCCCCCTCCCAATTTGCTGCTGGAAATGGTAGCATTCCTTTTTGGCCGTTCTTGGGAGGGTGGGTGGGGTTTGGGTGGGTGTTTTCTTTTTCTTTTTAGTTTTTTTATTATTTTTAATATTTTTAAATCTTTTGTTTTTAAAATTAAAAAGTTAAGGTGTATAAACGATAATTTTATTGGAAAATTAATGGTGATACTGACGGAATCTAAAAGGACCCATCGCGCAAATTTATGAAAGGATGGGGACCCAGGAGGTCGAAAAAAAAGGTTGGGGTCCAGTCGATTATTAACTCAAAGGTTGGGGACGATTTGTGAAATTAACCCCATATAAAACCATGTGGTGCTGCTACTTCCTTAAAGATATATGATTATTGATTAGTAGATAATGAAAATGTTAAAGGGAAAAATTTGCTTGTTTGTGGTATATCATAAGTTATAAATCATAAATAGGTAGAAATTAGAGAAAGTTATTGATAGAAAATTTAAGTTAGTAATCATGCCTCCCTGGTAATGTGTGGTTAAAAACTATGTTTGGCAAACATAATTTATACATTTTATAAATATGCTCTAGCATTTTATAATTTTTAGATGTAATGCAACACCAAGGGATCTAGCTAAAATTCTAAGAGTTCCTCCTCTCTTTCTGGTAGGATCTTGATTGTGTTTGTGTATTTCTGTATTCATTTGTATTTAACTAATAAGTAAGTTGATTCTGTGTCGAATTCTAATGCAAAATAAATATTAGAGATCATAACCAAGCATTTAATAGGCTCAACCAGGGGCGGAGACAAGGGGGTACCCAACTATGCTTGGGCACACCCCATTTTGGCCCAAATGCATTTTTGGGGTCATATACATATTTGCAAAAAAAAAATAATTTTTTAATATGCAAATTAGTATTAATCTAAATTTTGGGCACAGCCCGATACCGACGGCTCACCCCTGGGCTCAACTGTGAGGCCCGAACTTAAGACCAAGAATCAAAATTTTTATTAATTTAACAAATTCCAACGCATACTTATTTTGTTCGTATGCTTTTGAGGGTTTAACATCAAAATTAAATGGTAATTATAATGCAAAAGATGAATTAATTCATAAAACTATTTAATTCTACCACCACATGAGGCAGGTGAGAAAAAACTAAGTGTATCTTTTATGGCTTGAAATCATAAAACATCATGAGACATGATTAAGGAATTATTGTGGGTGGTTTTGGTTGGTTGCAAAAGGTTTCTGACTGATCTTGTGGGACTTCGTGAACATATCTCTCATGACTTGGATAACTGCTGAAACTATCAGATTCTCGTACCCAGCCATGGAAGGGGCATATCCATTAGGGGTTATTTACTTCCTTCACTGGGAATAAAATTGTGTAAAGTGTTTATGTCCACCTTTTGACTGGAATTCATTTGCAGAAAAAGTAATATGAAGTCACTGCACAATGTTCAGCGTCCAGATGAAAGTGATGATACATTATGAAACTGCACTTTGCACTGTATAATCAAGGTGAGCACATGGTTTTTCATGGAAACTGCATGAAGGCCAGTGGCTCATGTAACAGCCACATTCTTGGTTGCAAGGCATCCTAGCATGATTTTAGCTAGTCATAAGTCATAACGTCCCAAGAAAGGGGACCGTTGTGTTGAACTGGTGGTGTTGTGCAGGGACACTGGAGGATCATTCTATCATGTCTTCCTGTACTACCACATGATTTTGAGACTAACAGCAAATGTTATTTTCCCACTTACATGCCGTCAGTTAACCAGATGATGAAATTTATTCCAGGACTGAGTCAATGCTTTGAACATATAATATTTATTAGTGGACGCTGCATTGGCTGTAAAACTGGAATTTCTTCATTTCTAACATATTAAACTGTAAACATGCAATCAATGGCGGAGCCAGAAGCTATTAGAGGACTGGGCCGGAAGGGTGAGCCTTGTATTACGGACGGCTAAATTACCTTTATATATAATTTTTTTTTTTTTAAAACAAAGTAAAGAAGAAATTTTTTCAATTTAGGGGGGGCCGGGGCCCGGCAAGGTCCCCCTAGCTCCGCCCATGCATGCAATATATATTCCTCTGTACTTCTACTAAATGTTATTGAATGAAGTTTCCAGAATGTTTCATGAATGTAATTGCCATCTCTGTTGCTCTATTCAGGAGGGAAACTTTACACCAACAAAAGATGAACAAGGTCATGGATTTCTGCTGCAGCTTCTGTTCTGGTTCAAGCAATCGTTCAGGTCTAATCCTTTGTTGCTTTTATCTTTCGGTAAAACTGCCTGCTTCACTACACTTGCTAAGAAGAAAGATGAGTTTTTAACCAAACAGTTTTCAAATCGGTGGTTGGGGGAATTATGGGAAGATTATAATGAGAATCAAACTCCCCTTTGTTTTCCTTGTTTTCGCTGTTTTCAGCTTTTGACAATGAAAACACTCAAAAAGAAAATATTAATTCTTTTATTAAATTACAAAAATGTTGTTTGAACGCTCAAAAAGAAAAATTTTATTCTTTACTTAAATTCCTAAAAGGTCGTTTAGAGTTTTCTTCACAAAAATTTTCCTTCTTTTTGAAAATTCATTTTAAAAAATACGAAGTGAACAAGTTTTCTGTGTTTTAAGAAACCGAAAATTGAACACAGCACTAGAAGACCAAAGAGAATATGACGCAGGAGATCAAGGCCTTTTGAAATGGGCTCGTATTTGTCATGGAAAGTGGGCCGGATTTCAATAGTTGCAAAGCACCTTTTATGTTTCATTTAGCACTTAGGATGAAAACATGTTTTAAGCTTTCTTTTCTTTTATATTAGGTAGTGTACATGAATGTTGAGGTAGTTTTTCAGAATACAAAATAGAACCGCTTCTTGCTGCGTGAATTGGGAGTTCATCTCCTTGTGATTTTCGTGGATTTGGCTCGAAGAAGTCCAATTCCTCTTTCCTTCCTAGACTTCTCACGTCAAATTGGTATCAGAGCCGATGGCGATTTCCATGGACTGATGGCTGGTTTTGGTAGAAGGAGTCGCCGTGTTGGTGTCGAAGAACACGACGCGCAGGTCTTATGGACGACTGTGACCGATTTTGGGCAACAACCCAGCCAAAGGGGTGAATTGAAGCTGATGGAAGATAAACAACATAGCCGAGTGTTGTTCGCACAAATCGGAGACGGCGAAACTGGTTCTATTCGAGAAAGGATGGTGAGAGCTTCTGCAATGCCCAGAGCTTCTCCAGTTTTTGATCGAAACCAGCGGGTTTCTCGGAGACGTGACCCAAATCTGATTTATAACGCTTATTATGATGATTATAAGCATCAAAATTTGCAAAGCTATGAATTGGGAGGCTGCTTCAGTGAAAATTGGGAACAATCTGCTTGTTGTAAGTTTCGACTTGGGCATAAACGTGAGTTATATGGTAAGCATAATTGTGATTCTGGTCTTGAGTTTGAGATACCTTATTTTGATGGTTATGTTCATATATGTTCATATTGACAAATTTCTGGATTGGATAGACAAAGTAGAATTTTATTTTGAGCATATGGAAGTTTTAGAATATAAGAGATCGGAATTAAATTGGTTGCAAAGAAGTTGAGAGGCCGAGCTTGGGATTGGTGGACTGAATTACAGTATTCTAGACAGCTTCAGGGTAAGAATCCCACTAGAACTTGGCATAAAATGAAGCAAGTTTTGAGAGGACAATTTCTTCCCAATGATTATATGGATATGATGTATCAGCGGCTTTGTAATTGTAAGCAACGTAATCGAAGTGTTGAGGAGTACACCGCTGAATTTTATTGGCTGGTTGCTGAGAACAACTTTGATGAGCCAGGGAATCAGCCAGTGGATAGATATATTCGGGGATTAAAAGGTTCTATAAAAGAGAGGCTGGAGTTTGAACATATTCGTTCCATATCTGAGGCTGTAAGCTTGGCAGTGAAGGTTGAAACACAACTTAACCATAGGTGCAACGGCAAATTCGTTGGTGAAAAATATATGTATGAATATCAGGTTAAGCATAAATCGTCTACCTCTCAAATCAACAAAACACCCGCATCTTCCTTACCTCAAATTGCTAAAGACACTAGCAACTCTAAAAAGAATTCTGGACAACATTCCATTGAAGATGATGTTGATGCTGTGTTTAGTGGTTCTAAGAGCAATAATTCCTTGAGTGAATGGCAGAGTGGATGCAGTGTTTCGGAGAAAGTAGACGGAAGCAACTTGGAAGATAATTCTACTAGAATCAAGGAAATGGAACATGAGAGAAATGAGGAGAATGAAGCAGGAATCGATCAAATATTAAGATGTGAGCAAGTGAAACAAGATGTGGTTTTAGTTGCAAGGAATATAGTGGAGAAGAACAACCTGAAACTTAACCGTACTGTAGCCACCGACGAGCACTATGAAACTAAGGCTAAGACGGAAACTGTTGAATCTGAAATGGAGCTGAAATCTGTTGAAATTGAACTTGTTACTACCTTTATTAACCCAGACCAGTCAGAGATAGAAGAAGGTGTTAAATCTGATAACTTCAAAGGTGCTGGTTTAATCATTTGCAAAGACACAAAAGAGTTGGAAAAAGAGTTAACCTTGATATCCACTAGTTGTAACTTGGAAGGATTCCACGTCATTGTTGATGGGAGAGTTATTAATCAAATGGACATCACGAATTCAGATTCAAGGTGTTCTTTTCTGGGTGGATACTTTCGAAAGGCTGAATTTGATACTGTTGAGCAGAGCTACTCTTAAGAAATAAGCAGATCGATTTTTATAGTTTTGGACCTGTTCTACATATGAGTGCTGGTTTGTCAATTGTGCCGTTTGGAAATGAGGTTCATTGTCAATATTTGAAGATATGTAGCAGGAGGAATGATGTTGTTCAAACAACCTTACTTGACTTCACTTGTTCTAGTAATCTTGGAATATGCCCCAAGGTTATAGAGAGAGAGATTGCATGGAAGATGGGTTTGGAGCAAATCTTTTCCTGGCACGATTGTTGGCTGTGGAAGTATTCATTGGCAGAAAGTTCTCTTCCCATGTAGTATTTACTGCAGCTTGCTTAGTACACTTGTCCATCCACCTTCCAAATGGATTTTCGGACTTCTAGACCTGGTTGCTTTGGGATTGTTTTTCAATTATTCGCGAACAAGCCAAGCAAATATTATTCTTCACTAATCCTAGAATTCGCGGTCGAATCCTTTTCAAAGCAGGGGAGAACTGACGCGGGAGATCAAGGCCTTTTGAAATGGGCTCGTATTTGTCATGGAAAGTGGGCCGGATTTTAATAGTTGCAAAACACCTTTTATGTTTCATTTTAGCACTTAGGATGAAAACATGTTTTAAGCTTTCTTTTCTTTTATATTAGGTACTGTACATGAATGTTGAGGTAGTTTTTCAGAATACAAAATAGAACCGCTTCTTGCTGCGTGAATTGGGAGTTCATCTCCTTCCTTGTGA